>VXAY01001701.1:0-119384 GCA_013399855.1 Oxyruncus cristatus
TTTCTTTCTTTTCTTTTTTCTTGCCTTACCTTGCCTTTGCCTTACCTTTGCCTTGCCTTGCCTTTGCCTTCCCTTTTCTTTTTTCTTGGAATATGATCCCAGGACTTTAAATGGTTGAGAAAGAGGCTAGTCAAGTTCAAACATCCTGATGTACTGCCTCAGTAGTAAAGGGTATTGCTGTGAAGTTTCTAGGAAAGTGGCATTCTGGTGTGGCAAATAAAAATCTTACCCAGTGAAGGGCAGTTATATTAATTTCTGCAGCATGTAGGTGACACAATGCTTTTGAAGGTTTTGCTTCAAGACAACCTGTACACTGGGAGAGATAGTTATATCTGCAATCAGGTCATCTCCAAAACAGGATGTTGACTACTATTGTGGGTCGTGCTGTGCTGGTTTTGTTTGGCAACCTGAAAACATTAAAAAGAACCACAACTCATGAGTACATGTTGTCATGGGCATGTACTATGACCTTGCTGACCAAAAAGTGTGCAATGCAATGTTGTGAAACTAGAGCTCAATGAGGGATGATATGGCAATGAAGATGGGAAAATCCAAAGGATAGAATACTGATAGAATTTAGAAAGTCTTAAATATTGAGTAGAAACTCTATGGGTCATATATTACTGTCACAGAAGTTCTGTCACCTGGAAAATAACTTTTTATTTCAGTCCCTGCATCAGATCAGACAGAAATTATTCTAGGAACAAATGCATGGGAAAGTTGGGAGTGAAATGACAGATCTAAGCCTGTCTGGCACAGTCAGACAAGTGATGATCTTGAGATTAACTCAGTTGGTTAAAGCATGGGGCTAGTAACACCAAGGATTGTGGGTTTAATCCCTGTATGGTCCATTCACTTAAGAGTTGGACTTGGTGTTCCTTGTGGGTCCCTTCCAACTCAGAATATTCTGTGAATTTTGAAGGTGAGTGACATTTCCAGGAAGATATCAAGGGTAAGAGAGGAACCTGAACATGCACATTGAGAAAAGAAACTTTACAGTCTTATCAATTCAGAAATAACAAATTATAATGAATATTCAACCAAGACATGGCCATAAAGTTTATGTCATTATTTGAAATGCTGAAGTTCTCAAAACAAACTGTAAAAGAAAGAAGTGTTCAATGAGGCATGTTTCTTATTTCAATAAAACCAACGGATTTTTTTGCTTACCCTCTTGCAAAATGGCTAGAAACTTTCCAGAAGATAAATAGGGATATTACAGATACAGTTCAGAGTTTGTGCTCTTGAGGCACTAAATTCTAGGCAGACTGAAGATGAATGAAATAAAGATAAGACATTAAAGCTTAACTCATAGATTACATTAGGTCCCTGCTTCAACATCATTATTTAGAAGAGACTCTACCTCTGATTATTATCATTAATGTATATATATGTTCTACATTTAGCCAAAACGCATACCATCTGCTTTCTGAATTGGTGTAGTTGAGAAGAATAATTTTAGTGGTATCCATTCTGAAAAGGACAATTTTTATGCTCAGCATGAAAGGAAAGGTGGTTTCAGTTTGGATTAGGACAGTCGTGACTCAATTACTGCACAATTTTGTAAGTCTGTGGAGGACAAAACTGGTGACCTACAGCATACAGCTGCTGTAGAAGACTTGTTTTCAAGAAATGATGCAATCAATCATGCACTAAAACTTATTAATTTATTTATTTATAATTCATGGGGGGTTTAATACTGAAAAGAGTAGCTTTTCAAAAGATGCATTTTTAATATGAGTAAATGGTCCAGTTTTGACAAGGTGCAGTAATGTTCTGTAGTAATGTTCTGACAGTAGTTCTGTCCCATACTCCATCTCTCCTTTATAAACAGAATGCCTAAATATTGAGGAAGACACTAAATCTAATATCTTGGTCCTGGTATCCTTTGTCCTACAATTGTGTGTGGAAATGCAACATGAAACTAAAGAGAAGGATAAGGTTTTCTCATCTGTATGGGTCTTGATCAGACCTCCTCAGTCAAGATTATCAGGAGATGCTGTGGAATGCACATTTCATGAGAAAAAGTGTTTTAAATTTTTGAAATCAACTGTTTCTTGATTTTAAAGATTGATTAAAAAAAAATCAGGAGCAAATGGGTATGGTCTTGTGAGCCCCAAGAATTAGGACCTCTCACAAGGCTATTTGTAAAAAATCAGGCTGACTTTCATTTTCACTATTCAGAACACAAGAAGAAATGTGAGGAAAAAGAATAAAAAATAGAAAGATAGTCACAATAGATAGTGACATGTATACTGGATTTGTAGAGCACTTTTTGATAGAAAATTATCTGCCATATGAGCAAAGAACTGTAAGTACAAAATTTATTTTTATATGCAATAAGTCAATTGATTTGTACCATTTCTTCAGATTGCACAATGGTTCTACATCAGACAAAATACATCCCTCTCCGATCGGGCAGTAACTGCAGCCAGCACCTGTCTCATTCATTCCAATGACATACCTTTTGTAGGCAATAAATTACATGCAAAGAAACGATTGTACTTTCCCTCCTGCCAAATGTGATACAGCTTACAGGAGACAAAAGAGCAGAATGATTCCTTTTAATAGATCTTGAACCTTCAAGTAAATTTAGAGGTTGCTCAGTCTCTACCCTCTGAAAACTGAACCTGCAGTTTTGATTGTAGTAGCTCAAACAAACCAAATTCTGCAGGCCTTGCCCAGCAGTAATTTCAATAAACAACAAACAAGAACTCCCAAATATTGCTCAGCTGAGCCCAGTGTTGGCAACCTGCCAGACGTCTAATGGCGACTTCTGATCTGCATACAGTGGCACTGCACATGGCCACCCATGGCCATGGGGAGGGATGGCAGCAGCCCAAGGACCAGAGTGGTTCTCCTCAGCCAGCTCCACAGGTCGGTGGTGGAGCAGAGAGGAGACACTGGGGAAATCGTGGACATCTGTGGATCACATTTGGCCTCTGCACCTCCCCTGTTGCTTACACGTAATGAGTCAAGGAATAATACATACACAAGTCATGGAGAACAGTAATACAACGGAGCAGAACCATTGTGGCCAAAATAAATAAGACTAACAGCACTTTCCATTCAGAGTGGTGCTACTTGTAGCAACAGAGAGCATTTTATTATATTTAAAGCAAAATAGTGTAGGGAGAATATAGCGCTTGGAGAAGAAAATCACTTTTGTAGAGAAAGACCTGCTCCCATTCACATTGAAATCACCAACAAAACTCTGACTGCTCCTTCCCAGGAGGCTGGTTTGGCCCGACATCAGCAGTGATTTTTGCTGGTTGTAAGCCTTTGCATTATCATGGCAGAGCCCTAGTGAAACACTGGGTGGTGAAGGAGGTAATTTTCAGCAGAGGGATCAATATTCAACTTCCTAAGTACCTGGGAGCAATTCCCTCACTGACGCCACTCCGTGCTGTGCTCCACTGCCTTCCCCATTAAATGTGTTTGAACACATAAAGTTGACCTCCACGTGCATAGAAAGGTTCCAAGGAAAAAGAAAAAAAGCTAAGTTTTCTTTCGGATTGCCAGTATGGGCAATATCACTTATTTGTAGTTATTACTCTGGTTGACAGGAGGCTAGTGGGAAATAATACCTGCAGAAACACCGTACCTGATGAGGGAACCCCAGCTAGAGAGCAGTAACAAAGAGATCAGGCAGTGACAGTATATAAATTAATCATGAGTGCATGACAGGATACTTGGTGCAAAAAAGCAAATTGCTATTTTTGGACACATTCCAAGGGAATCTGAGTAAATCAGTGACATAAAGCATTCCCCTTTTCACAACTCAGGACTCAGGCATGAGACCCTGTCTCATATTGGTGAGCACTTAGTCAAACCAGCAGTCCCACTGACTTCAAGAGCATAACTCATGTAATCTGTTTTATTGTGGGCCCCTTGAGTCAGAAGAGTTAGTGATAAACCAGGGCCACCTAAAATTCAGAAACACAATTGATAAAAAAGGTCAGGGACCATGACCTCCTGATAAAAAGCAGGTAGACTTTGGTCAGGCTGGTGAAGACAGGACAATGAGAATACACCTTTTGTCTGGAGATGACACAGGTGTTAGTGAATGATTTAAAAAAAAACCACTCTAGGAAAAAAGTTCCATGAAAAGGAGAAATGAAGGTGCAATAATACCATTATTGTAAAACTCACAAGTTCAACTGTATGAAAAGGTCTTTAAAGATGTATTCAGTCAGGCAAAAACAAGTATTTCCTGAGAAATCACTGAGGTATATAGAGCACCCTCTTCCTGAATAGGTGCAAGACAAAGCCAGTCTTAAAACTTAGGAGTGCATGTTAAACAAATAAGCATTCAAGTAACAGTATTAAAAAGTGCTGCAAATTTTGCCTCTCCAAAACTCAGGAGGGCACTCAGTAATGGTTGCCACTACAGTTTTGTTGTCATTAGTGGACACTCTAAAAAAAACAACAAAAAAACCCCCAAAACCAAAAAAAACAAACCCAAACAAACAAACAAAAAAAGCCAAAGTAGAAGTATAAATAAAACCAATAGAAATAAATGATTGTACCGCAACAGTGGTTGTAACTATTTGATCACTGGGAAAGAAAAAACCCTGACATTTTCAGCCTTTATGGTGTGAAGGAGAGAAGAAACAAGTTAGATTTCAGAAATGGAAATCACACAGTCTTGGGTTCTTGGAATATTACAGATCTGCCAAAGGGCTTGTTACTGCAAAACCTACTGCTGGACAAGTGGATTCATATGCCTGAATATAACCAGGCTACTTTTAGGCTGTAAATTTACACAGCATTAAGGCTCACACAGAGTTCAAGAAGTGTTTGGACAATACTCTCAGGCACATGGTGTTACTCTTGGGGATGGTCCTGTGCAGGGCTAAGAGCTGGACTCGGTGATCCTTGTGGGACCCTTCCAACTCAGCATATTTTGTGATTCTGTGATAAGTTTCAGTGTGTCTTAAAAGATATCCAGTATATTAAAAAAGACACTGTAAGACTGAATATTGTCACAGGACAGGAAGGCCATGAGTACTGTAAATAAGTTATAAGCCGGGTTCTGGGGTCATGATTCTCCAGACTGTCATGAGATAAGTGGGGGAATTATTTATGCAAAGCACATAGCTGGAAATTATGTTTTAACTCTATAGCCAACTCAAGGCTTTCCAAGCACAAGGAGATATTTAAAATTATGCCAGTATTATTAAGCTGATTCACAGTCTCCAGATATGCCCCTTCTAGCCAGGAAGACAGTATATCCAGTAACAATATTTCTATCTTTCCAAAGCTGAGGATATCCCTGATGCAGCCAAAAAGCGGAAACATTCAGACATTACTCCATCGCTTAGACTGAACTTGCAGTGTCCTCATGAAATACGAGTATTGTCAATATACTCTACCTTGTATTTTATAATGTTCTCCCAAACTGGCTATACTTTAAAGAAAGACAGACAGCAAAGCTGACCTATGTATCAGAGTCCTCAGTGAGGAGACCAAGAAGCCATCACCCGAAGCGTATTCCAGTATTCTGGAAGGGCAGGAACCACCAGACAGCAACTTCAATTAAAGCAGCAATATCCCTGGCTGCTGAAGCAACTATGCATGATCAGATATACCACTAGCTGCCAAGCAGTCCAACACAAGCAAACTAGCTTGGAGATTTTTATCCTACATTAGCAGGAAACAATATACAGCTTCTCATTAATGATACTGACTCCAAAGAAAGACTAAATGATGTAACAGCATCTGAATCAATATCCCCTGAGGTGGAAGAATTGCTGCATTTCTCCAAACAGGAGATTTACTAGATGGGCTGCAGCTGGCAAGAACTCCCCAAAAAGCAAGCAAGCGCTCCACTCTTGAGGACTGAGTGAAACGTCCATGTATTTTAAAACAGCTGGTGGTTTACCATCATTAAATAATGTGTTAATGATGACTGTACTTTTGCACTTGCCTTGATGGAGAGGAGAGAATTACAAACGGTTGTTCTCAGGGTATAAGAATGTGAGAGGTGGCCCCACCAGGAGCTGACCTGAACCCAAACACATAGCAACAGCTCATGGAAAACCCAAGCTCCTAGTCAAAAGAAAAGGAAAACTTGCTAAAAGCCAACTGACCTTTTCCAAAATGAACATTAACAAAGTATTCATAGTACTTTGTAAAAGGTAGCTATAGAAGGTGATACACCACATAATACTACAGCTGCTTTTTTGTCCCAGCTTCAGTCATGTCCTCTGCTTCACCCCCCCAGATACCTGTGAAATCCACTAATGATCAAATTCCAAGATGCTCTTCAGCCATTTCCTCTGCAGGCTGTAATCCAAATGTTCCACGTCCCCTTTAAACATCAATGGCTTCCCAGAAAGTGAGAGGCTACAGAGTATGGTATAGCACTCACAAGTAAAAAAATTCCCTTATTAATGGGTCACAGTTATTGATGAGCCACTTTCCTGTCTAAGTGAATAAGCTATATCCCTTTGTCAGTAGAGTCAAGCATTGAAAGAAATTGCCCAGAGAAGCTGCAAAATACCTGTAATTGGAGGTTTTCAAGACCTAATAGGACAAAGGCCTTAGTATCCAGGTCTGAACTAAGTGCTGACCCAGGTTTGAGCAGGAGGTTGGAATAAGTGACTTGCTGAGGTCCCTTCCAATCTGAATTATTCGGTTCTGTGACTTGCACTGATATGTTCATTTCTAAAATAAAATGGATCTGTTATGCTATAAGACCATACTGAAAGACCTCGACAACAGCATTAAGAGCAAGGGACAATATTTGCCATGACTGAAGTGACATTTCAGGGAAGATCTCAGAATCAATGGCCTCCATACCATGGGCTAAAGCCTCCTGGGCAGTCCCACAGATTTATTATATATTTGTACTCTCTCAAATAACATAGGGACAAATATTGCAGGAAACCCACAGGACACGAGCTGCCATGTGGAGAATCTAAATTATGCTGAATTCCCCTAAGGACCACACTCTGTCACTAACACCAGCATCCTGGGATCATGTAAAGATTTGGTCAGAGGATCTCACAATTGTTTAAATGGTTAAACCTTCAGTTTTGGTGTATTCTTCATAACAAAACAAAACAACCCCCCCAAAAAACAACAACATAGACAAAAAGCCAAACCATGCTTGCCTTGAAGGCCAGCAAACTGTAATGCCGTGAGTCCACTTACCTCCCCCATCCTCTGTGAAACTGCAAAATCGCTGATGGGGACAATGGGAACTGCTATGATGTGGTAAAGTAAAAGACAAGTCATATGCAAATACAAAAATATGCAGGTAAAATGCAGTGTTATTCATATAATACAATTAAAACTTTTTTATTTCAACAAGTTACAGACTTAATGAGAGAATTTGAAAAGTCAATTGAAACAACAAAAAAATAATATTTCATCAATTTCAAGATTCCCTGTCAAAAGTTTACAAAAGAACCCTTTACTTTGCTCAGTTTTTTAAACAGATTTTTCTGGATTTTTTTTTTTTTGGCTTATAGACATAACTCTAATTTCAAAATATTTTACCATAAGCATGAAAAGCAGAAACATTTTTAAACAAATGCATTTTTCATTAAAAATTATATGAAACTCCGAGAAAAAAATATTTTGACAAAGTCCATTTTTCCATACCAACTCCTCAGCACTTCCTTGGTGAGAATTTTTTGTGTCTGGAAGTTATTTCTGATATACATGCTGCAGGAGAGGGAAGAATGAAGCTCTGGTGTGTACAGCACTGTCAGACGTATTGGAATAACCTCAAAGACCTCTGAATGAAAATCCCAGTCAGACTGTCTCTACAGGAAACAGTCCATTCAGGGTCTGGATCCTTTTCAGAGAATTTGCTAGCTATATATATTAGCATTTATCCATAACAAGTCTTACAGGTATGTTACCAGCTCTCTGTTAATGACCAGTATGAGGCTTTTTCCAGGGTCACTGGCTCCTTGTTTGACTTTCTTGAGTGCAGACCCAGTCAATCTCCAGGGCATGATAATGCTTCATCTCTTGCAAAAGATACAGATTTCTCACTCAACTCTCCAAGGGAGGTGCAGCACACTTGGGTTGCAATGGCTACTTTCTGACATCTAGAACTTAATGTGTGGTAAGTTACTGTTTGCATGTATTTTGGTTTTCTTACCTAAGTTAATCTTTGATTTATCTCCTGAAGGCTGGTTTGTTTTCCAGGTCCATTTGGAAATATGTGGAGTCCAAAAATATTAAAGAATTCCTAAGTCTGGGTTCATTCCCCTAGGAATGTGCACTTCTAAAAGAATGAAAGCAAACAGGAGATTGAAAATCCATCCTGTTCTGCATGTAGGATTAGTGGCCAGGAACCCCTCAGCTCCAGCTCTTATTTACAAGTACCTTTGTGGTTTTGGATGAGACACATCAGTACAAAAGCGTACTTATAGACACTCAGGAGAGTAAGTGGGTAGAGACCCTTCTGACCCTGATTACCGTGGGCAGCAATCTGATTGTTTTTCATGGTCTTTAGGGTGAGCAGGTAGTATCTTTACACTGATCCATTTCCTAAATACACAAAGTTCAGATTTAGTTTGGTATAATGCTAATGACAGCAAATTTCTTCAGTGCATCCTTCTCTGTGTCCTCAGCCACAGTCAAGAGCTGTGATTAATCAACGAAAATCCTTTGGCAATGTCCAAAAGTTCACACTATTTACTAGATCTTGTTCAGGTATCTATGCGGAAGAAAATCTATCATTTTCCATGATTTGAAATGAACTATTTATTGAATCATTAAGATTTCAGTGTCTGACTGGCATCAGTTACTACACTGCTGCTATAAACTAAAGAAAAGTCAGAATTTTAAGCCATGACCATTCCTCCACCGCTGCCCTGCATTTGTTGCTTAAGAGTAGGAGAACTCATCACAGTGATGAACACCTAACCTGGCAAAGGCCAGCAAAGGATACTTCATGGCATCATAAGAAATGGAACCCTTGCAATTCCAGGCAGTGTTTGAGGAACATCTTTATCTGCAGGTTTCATAGAACCATAAAATGGTTTGGGTGTGAAAGGACCTTTAAAGGTCATCTAGTCCAACCCCCCTGCTATGGGCAACAGCATCTTCAACTAGACCAGGCTGCACGGGGCCCCCTTCAACCTGACCTTGAACGTCCATCTGGTCAGTCATTGTGGAGTAGCCATCAAAAGACTTGCATGGATCTGTTCTAACCCTGTTTTTAACCTACGTATATATTCAGTTGCCATGATATCCTTCTGTCAGCACACTGCAGAATTGTGTGAAGAGATGTGTTTGGTTTAAGTCTTGTTCTGTCTGGATAGCTCATTGAAGGCCTCTTGGGTTTTGATTTTTTTTAAAGATTTTTTTTTCACCACCCACTAAAACCACACAACGGGAAACTTTGTGTCTCTGAGAAAGGAAGGCAAGCACACAGAACAAACTTTATTGAACATAACAGAGTTAATTTGCAAGCTTTTACTTTACGTTTCCTATTATATTAACAAAATCAGCCAAAGGAGCAGAATCAAACAGCCTGTATTGGAGGAACCATCCAGCAGCCAGGTAGAATTGGATGGTATTTACCACAATGTGAGCAAAGCACACTCGCTGTGAAGCCTCAGAGAAGTTGAGTTGCATATGGTCACCTTTGGGCCAAACCTGGCCTCTGTGGCGCTTGCTACTGTATCTCATTCATCTTTTGTCTTCAGAAATTCTATTAATCCTTGAAGCACAAAAGGTACAAAAGGCTTTCAGTACAGTTTGAGTGTATTTCCTTAAGAAGGTTTCTGTCATCCTGTGGAAGTAAATGAATCACTGGCTACTCTGGCTGCTGCATAACTGCTTATTGTTCTATTGAAGTCACATAAAACCTTGCATATTATAACTGACCAGGGTATAATTCAGATTCGCCTATGTGTGCATTACTTTACACATTGGTCCATTTTTAGAAAAAATGTCAACTGAGTAAATATAGATTAGCTGAGTGCTTGAACCACAAATGACTTTTTTGATTTTGTTTTTGTGTTAAATTCCACTCACCTTTTTTTGGCATGTGAGTTTTTCAAGTGTGGAATGAAATCATTTGCTATCAAGGGGAAAGAGTGCTAGGACTACAGAAAAAGCATATACCTTTTCCAAAGTCATTAAGAGCAACTTTTGGCACTTTCTATATATGGGATATAAAGCTTTATGAACCTAATCCTTAACCTCTAGGTTCTCTAACTGATTTATATGTTTACGTATGGGATTGTGTATTTTCTCCTTCTGAAGAGCCCAGTCAAGTCTCTCAAAATTCGTACACAGGAGACTTTTTTTACGTCAACAAAATGGTGTGAATTTCACTAAAGTGCTATAAGTTCCTTAGAACTTGAACATCCCTGGAGCATTGGTTGCATATGTATTTTTTGGAAAAGCCCAATTTTAGTTTCCTTAACAGAAACTCATGTGTCCTACATCTTGTCATGGACTTTCCCGTAGCCTCTCTAAGAGCCTGATCCCCAACAATCCAGCTGTGAGGTACTAAGTGCCTGCAGTGCCCATAGATATCCATAAGTCACCACTGAGAAGTGTTGAATACCTACAACTCCATCGGAAGTTGATGGAAATAGTAGGTGTTCCCAGCATTTCTCCAGAGGGTGGTAAAGGGAGATGGGGAGTGCCCTGACACTGAAAAAAACATGCAAGCAGAGGGAGGCCCTGAATGAAAGAAAATTTGCTGAGGTCCCCCTACATATCATTCTTCACAAGCCCTACTGCTGCTGAAGGAACAGGTAGCCCTTGTGCTCTGGGAGGCTGCACACCTGAAACGCCTGTTGTGCTACCCTCAGGACTGGCATTTAAAGGAAGAGAGGTTAAAAACACAGAGAGGTGCCTCCCAAGAGTCACCTCAGCAGGTAGGAGCATCATCCCTGCACACTGTGCATCTGCAGCTGTTGAGATCCTTCTGAAGGGTTGCACAGCACTGTGGGGTATGGGCCATTCCTCCCAACTTTGTGTCGTCAGTGAACTTACTGCTGAGGAACCATCTACCCCTTCATACAAGTCATTGGTGAATAAGTTAAACAATTCTGGGCCCAGTAGTGAACCTTGGAGGACACCACTAGTGGCAGGCCTCCAACTAGACCCTGTGCCACTGATTATGACCTTCTGGGATCTGCTGTTCGGCCAGTTCTCAATCCACCTCACTGTCCACTTATCCAAGTCCACATTTTCCAAGTTTGTCTATAAGGATGTTGTGAGAGACAGTGTTGAAAGCCTTGCTGAATTTGAGATAGACAATATCCACTGCTGTC
Source organism: Oxyruncus cristatus (assembly GCA_013399855.1). NCBI lineage: Eukaryota > Metazoa > Chordata > Aves > Passeriformes > Cotingidae > Oxyruncus > Oxyruncus cristatus. The sequence goes on from VXAY01001701.1 coordinate 11,259, forward strand.
CCCTCATCCATCCAGGTAGTTGTTTCATTGTGGAAGGCAATCACGGAGGTAAAGCATGATTTAGGTTTAGTGAATCCATGCTGACTACTCCTGATCACCTTAAGGGTCAGCTTTACAATGGCATGAGCAAAGTATATTGGGCTTATAGAAAGGCTTCTTATAAAGATGCAGTAAGAATCAGGCAGTAGCTGTGTGCCAGGATGTTCCTGGGTGGTAAGGTGATACCCCATACTTGCATATGTAACATAGGCGATGTATAATGGCATGAACAGCCTGCCCAGCTTACTCGCTGCTCCTATCCAATGAAAATGAAAAAAGCACAGCCACCTGTGCATTGTGCTCTTCCACATGTGTGCCACAGACAGTTCTGCAATAGTGTTAAATTGGAGGTGGAAATATATGGAAAATGGGCACAACCACTCAACATTAAAGGGAACCATACATTCCAAAATTTACATAGAATCTGAACTGTAATGAAATGCTCAGAGGGTGCAACTGGGATAGCTGCTGGAGAGATTCTTTGTTTTTGTTAAAGGGTGGAAACATGTAGAGGTGAAGCCCAGAGAGATGCAGCTGAGGATAGGGCATGATTGGAAGGAGTGGCTATAGTTTTTATTGATAATATAAATGCTACTGTTTCCCTTCCCTTAGAACAGGAAGAATGCCTCATCTGCAGAAATAATTCACTCCTTTTGCTGAGCTAAATGACTCAGACTTCTTCCTCATGGTTCATTCCTCTGCAAATACAATTAATGACTCACAATAGTTTGTTCCCTTACAAATACAATTATTGCCTTGTAAAACAGAGCATCTCCTCCCATTATCCCTTTAGTGACAGAACAAGAATCACTATATGTACAGAAAACTCATCCTAGTCCAGCTGAGTTCAGTTGGAGAACAACTGGCTTAGATCTGTTCCCACTATTAAGGGAGGAATGCCTTTATTTGTATTACACATGATGATTAGTTCCAATTATCTCTGCAAAGCTTTAAATAAACAGGGACTTTTGTTTCTGATTAAAGAAATAATGAGTTCTGAATTTTTTCTTTCATGTGAATAGAATTTAGGGAATTTAGGGAAATTCTTGATATGAACCAAACCCCAAGAAGGCATGTATGCAGTTTCTCCAAGATCTACTTAGTCTTTCTTAAGTGGTGTAAACCAACACAACATTTGTTGGCATCGGTGGAGCAAGGTCACTGATGTGGCCTTGAGCAAGTTTCCACCAAATGAGCTTCTGGCTCTGTTTTTCCTGCCTTCCTGTAGGAGTTGGGTTTGCAAATGGGTTGTTGCCTTGACTGTGCTTCTCAAAAAGGACACAGCAATGCACCCACATGCATTTTGCTTCCACCCTGTGAAGTATCTTACCTTCCTGAAGAAAAGCCTCTATGCTGAAGCTTCGCTGTTTTGTTATACTGAAGAGTTTTTTTCACATCTTTCATATTTTTTTCCATCAAATGTTTTCCCTGCAGTAAACATGAGACATGCATACACAGGCATTCAAAGCCAAGCTTCAGCCACGTGAAGTATCAACAGCAGCCTTTTAGGGACTTCCAAGCTCTTCATATGAGCAGAAGCAGTTAGAGATTTCCTCTACTGCTGACAGCCTACAACAGAAAGGAGGTATTTGGGGAGGTTTTGAAAGATGCTGGCACAGCAGAGTAGCAAGCAGCACTGTGCTTGCAGTTTGGATGGATTTAATGGTAAGACTCGGGTTGTGGTGTTGACTGCCAGAGAAACTAAACAACAGTGTAAGGAACCAAAGAAGTATGATAGGTATTTCCCCAAAGATTAGCTACCCACGTGTCTATTGTAAGGGAAGGAAACTTGACAAAACCTGAAATAGATTACTAGAAGCAAGCAAATCTTGGAAACCTTGACCTGCCTGAGACACCAAGAATTTCCATGTGCAAGAGAATAATGCATTAGGGGAATTCAGCAATATTACTTCAAATTTCCTCAGAAATTCTTCAGGAAAAGGGAGCCTCAGTATATAACTAAAAAGAGATAGTAAATCTCACATGAAATATCCACTGGGGAAAAAGGTGGAAGGAAGCTAGCATGTTTGCACATGGCCAAGAGCTAGGAGAGAGAGACAAACCCCAGCCCCTCAGTTTGTCTGTGCTGAGGTGGTCCAGGTCAACATACCATTCTCTAGATGAAATTATCTTTTCCGTGTTCTGGAGGTTCCCCAGAACTGTAAAGGAGCTGAGAAAGGAGAAACTCTTCAGAGACTTATTTCCTGAGCTATATCTTACAACTGCTCCATAGGAGGTTGCAACCCGCCCAGCAGAGCCTGTGAATTAAATACACAAGGTCTGGTTCAATGTGCCATCATTGCAGCATGAGGCATGAGGCATATGAGGCATGCATAAGAACAGCCAAACTCTAAGTCTTAGTCTCAAGGATGTTCAAATGTCTCACTGGAAATCAGAGGAACTCATCTCCTAAGTCACTTTGAAAAACTGGAGTTCACTTCTTTCGTCATGTGGACACTTTCTGAATGTTTATTCATGTCTTTTTCCAAACCTCATTCATTATAAATAATTTGCACTCCTACTAGTGCTGTAGTTCTTGTCAAAGACTACAGACCTCACCACCATCTTTACCCTCTGTTGATGAAAGCCAACAGCAATCCATTAGTTCTGCCTCTTATATGATGGAATGAACGAGTGCAGTTTGTACAGCAGCATAAATATGCCTCTGTGGCTACACACCAAAAACTTACATACTGCTCACATGAGCTGTAGCCTAGAAATCTAAGCTTATCTAATAGGTGTTCTAGGCAGTGGCACATGTCCTTTCTTCTCATTTTTTCATGGAACACAATGGTTTGGCATTCAAAATTTGGACGTTGAAAGACAAATGAAAAGCCACAGTTTATCATTAGCTTTCTTTTACCTTCCCAGGAGCAGATATTTGTTGCAGAGTTGACACCACTGTTCTAAGTAGTGACAGGGAAGGACAAAATCAGATGCCCCTTCACTGCTAATTCGTAGACAGAGTTTGCCAGTCCTACTGCCCACAGGTTTGAAGAAAACCTGCGCTACATGTCTGGAAGGACCCACACAGTTGTTGTACACTGGCTGACTGAGGAATATCTCAGTGCAGGAGCCAGGACATCTCTTTCCCCATGCCTCCCTCCTTCACCGAGAAGGAAGCATGGGACTGGAGCAGGGGTGAGAGGCTGAAGTGAGGACAGGAAGATGGGGAGGGGGAGAGAAGAAGGGAGGTGACCTGGCAGAAGGAGTAGGGTGAAGACTAGACAGAAACCAGAGAAAGAAAGGATTTCCCTGTCTCTCTCTGACACACCAGAACAGTTCTTGAGAAAGGCAAGTTTTTGATGAGGAAAATACTTTATTCTCATTGTTAACTTAAACATTTGCAGAGCCCTGAGATCAGAGAAACACTTTGGGCGCCATCACAAGTGCAGATGGCCATGACATTAAAGGCAGAAATATTATTCCAGTATTATTTTAGCCATGGATGAACAGAGCAGGCATTGTACTGAGGGCTGGGAGGTTATAGATGGGATCAAGAGTTGGCTCATGAGACAATCTTGACCTTAAGAGTGGTTTCACACCCTGCAAGAGTTTGACTGCATCTGTGGGGAAGCAGCCCTCGCAGCCCTCACTGCTATACCTCCACCAGATGTGAGGGCCTGTGGCAGCATCTGGCACCGCACAACTCCAAAACTGAGCACACACCAATGTTATATGCGAATCCACATCACACACTGCACGCAGTAAGTGAAGCAGAGTGCTGCAGGGAACATGCCACATCAAAAACGAGGCTTCTGAAAGTGTAATCTTCCTTCAGGAAGTTTATTGCTTAGACTGCTTTGTGCTATTCCCAGATAGAAATATTTGCTGCTGGTGGAGCCATGGGCCTGCCCCAGCTGCTCCTGGGTGCAGCGTGCGGGGTCGGGGTGCCAGAGCACCCCACAAGTCGGCAGGGGCAAGGCTTTGCTTCTCCTGCCCCAGTGATCACAAGCAACTGCATACCTGCACATGCAGACTCTGTGTGGCACTGAGCACTGACACTGTGCCACCACTCCCACCACCCTGGTAGTCCTTTTCTTGCTTGGGTTTCTCCTTAACGCCTAGATGGGTACATCTCCATGGTGGGCCATCCCTGCAAAGCTTGTGCTTTGTGCCCATGCATGTGCACAGAAGAGGGGTGCATCTGGGGGGCTAATGGGACAAGCCCTCTGCTCTCTGTCCCACCAAACAAAAGGTGCTTGTCCAAGGAAAAAGAAAGTCAGCCCCTCCGCCCAGCTGGGGACCAGCTCCAGGTGGCTCAGAAATGCAAACAACATATACCCTTGCTTCTGTCTTTCTCATTTCTGTTTTTACTAACCTCACACACACACACAAAAATGCTATTTTTAACTTCCAAAATAAGTTAGTAGGGATTTTTTTTCCTATTGGCTAAAAGCTGTGGTGAAGTGACTTCATATATTGACTAGAACTTGGCTCCAAACATGTTGAAATATTTGTGTGAGGATTGTGTATTGGGACCCTGCAGAGTGTCGTACAGGTTGATACAAGTGATACAGATACACTGGTTGCCATGATTCTGAAAGTGTTGGGATCTGTCCACTGGCCCAAGCATGCCTCAATGCACAAAGCACCTCTTATACCCAGCCCCAAGCAGCCCAGCCGCACACTAGTGAAGGCTGTGAGTTTATTTAGCTCATTACAATCTGCAGATTCACAGACGTTTTCCAGCAGACATGCAATCCCCTTCAGAAATGGCACATGCATAGATGGCTGTGCAGAGCATATGAACTTGCTTTGCTTCATCACTTTTAACATACTTCTTAGAAACCCCTGGTTCCCAGGCTTAAAAAAGACAGATTTCAGTTGTATGCAGCTTCTAAATGGCTCCTCTTTGCCTCACTGGCCATGCTCATCCTGAGGAAATGTGATTTGTACTTAGACAGAAAATAGTTTCTTTGTCTTTCAATTTCGGTTGACAGGGATGTGCCCGTTGCACCACAGGGCCTACTAGGGGTGTTGTATTAGCCCCGGATCGTTGGTGCTGACAGAGACAGCTTTGGGCATGAGAGGTGTCCAGCAGGCACAGCCAAGAATATCTAATCCGTGGGCCTTGAGGCTGCCCTGTGTGGCCAGATCATTTGCCCCCAGCAGCCATGAGGTGACATGGGCCACCCTATGACAGCCTGGTTCTTTGAAGGCTGTGACATGTACAAGGCAGGGGAAGGTCAGGAAGCAGCTTTGGGAAGGTGGCTGCCTCCAGAGCCACTCCCATTGTGTGTTGATGGAGAGGATTGTTTTCAGACAGATAGACCTTGACATCAGGTCTGTGTCCATCCCCTTGGCAAAACCACCCAGGCTGCTGGCCTCAGGGCAGTCCATGGGTCTGTGCTTGCAAAGGCATGGAGGCTGCTGGCCTCTGGACTGGTCTCCTTGTACTACCAGGAGTGTGGGTCCAAGTCTGGGAGTAACCATGAATAATCCTTTTGTCCCCTTTTCCCCATTTTCCCCCTCCCCTTCCTCACACCAGCACATACATATCCTCAGGTGGCCAAGGACAAGGGTATAAATTTGCTTCTCCTTAGTCAAAACTTCTACTAATTTGATCATGGTTTTGCCAAGGAAGGAGTAAATATGGAGCAGAGGCTTTGGGAATTTGAGCTATAAAAGTGAGAGCTGGAGAAACTGAGACTGAAGCAAACTTTCAAAGCAAGCAGTCAGATCCAGGCACCCTGGTTCTCTTCTAACTGTAATTCTGGCCAAGCCTCCACCCCTAGCCTCAACACCCACCCCTGCACAGAGCACAGATTATCAATTGCCAGTGGGGCACCACAGGGCTGGGATGCTCACAATATCCTGAGTTTCCTGAGGGTCAAGTCAGCTCTAGGTCAGGCCAAGCCACAAGGATTGAGAGCCAACTTTCTATTTCTGACCCTGTACATCGGTGCTGTGCACAACTTTTGGTACCAAACCTCTGCAACACACTTATCAAGCATACTCACATTAAGGCAAGCAGGAAATTTCACACTTTTGAATGCAAAATAGGTCACTCTATACAATTCCTGCATTTGTGTAGGTGTACTTAGTCTTGGTGCCAGCATACACATATTTCCAGGTACAACCTATATCCCTATCTTGTGAAAATTCAAACACTTCTTGTCTGCTGCCTGAAAACTTGAGATTTATCTTTTCCTTGTAAGCTTTAATGTTGAGCCTAGGACCAACCAGTTTAAATACCCAAAATACTGGGGATAAAATCAGCTGAATGATCCCCCATGCAGTCTTAAAAATGAATTTCCTGTTCCCTTAGGTGTAGGGAAGTCCTTTCCTTGCAGCTGGGCCAATGAATTGGGCACCTTATTTCTTTCATTTTCCCATTAGCCAGAATGTAATAAGGCACCACACACATCAAGCATGATTTAAATCACCACTTCTGCTTGATATGCGCATCTGTGTAAGGCATAGGATTTTTTTCCTTGCTCTCTTTTCAGTTTATCTTCTTCACTCACAAGTTTGCTGATGAATGCAATGGCTTCAGACTGGAGAGAGATGAAGCTAATTTTCTTATTCTGTTTGAATTGAATAAATTAATAAATTGAATAAATGGCTGTTGACTTACAGGAGTAAGTTAGCCTTCTCATGTGGTTGGAGTCTCCTTAAGTCTCAGCCACAGAGCTCCTAATGTTGCATAAAAAACCCACCTTTCATACATGGCTGCGCACCCTCGTTTAATTCTTTTTCTACATATCTATCTCTAAAAATGCTGACCCTGGTAAGGTCCCATTGTAAATGTGTTTTTCTGAACACTCTAGTTCTCCTTGCTCACATAGTTTTTACTGCTTGTCCTACCATGAAAGACTAAGGGAAGTCTCCACACCATGGGGAAAGTATAAATCTCTTCTTGTAGGAAGCAGGGTCCCTGTGCCCATAAGTGGACCTTGCCACGTGCCCTGTGCTGGCCAAGGGAGCAACTCGACAATGAGATCCCAATTTGATGCTAACCTCCTCTAGAGCTCATCTCCTATGGCCTCACTCCTACCGCTGAGCTTGGGATTCTTAGGATAGCCCTCAAGGAGTGCTGCTGAAATCTTCACAGTATCCCCAAGGACGGATGGTTAGCAGGGAAGCTAAAAGTGTAGAGGTCCAACAAAATTTGCAGCCTGCCACGGTGTCTTTCCACCCCAGTAAGCTATGCACTGTGGTTATTCACAATAAACCTGTTTGTTGGCAGCCAAAACATTTTTGGCTTCTGCCGTGGTTAGTGTCTATCAAAGCCTGGGAATGAATCAAGTCTATTGCTCCATTTCATACATTTCCACCAATTATCTCAATTTATCTCTCTGTCTGGATACAGTTTCTAGAAAGTAAAGTGTTGAGTCCTAAGGATGGAGGTTCACAGTCCCCCTAAATCAGCATTAGGTGATGACTTGCCCTTGGTCCAGCAGGACTGGGTTAGAGAACACATAGGCAAAGTTGACATCCACAGGCCCCGACGGCATGTATCCATAAGTGCTGAGAGAGCTGGTGAACACCACAGTGAGGCCACTCACCACGTCTTTGAAAGGTCATGGCTATCAGGAGAGGTGCCTGAAGACTGAAAGAAAGCAAATGTCACCCCAATCTTCAAACAGTGCAAGAAGGAGGACCCAGAGAGCTACTGGCCAGTCAGCCTCACCTCAGTCCCTGAGGCTCGATCTACCTGAGGGTCTTCGACAATGAAACAACTACCTGGATGGATGAGGGGACAGCAGTGGATATTGTCTATCTCAAATTCAGCAAGGCTTTCAACACTGTCTCTCACAACATCCTTATAGACAAACTTGGAAAATGTGGACTGGATGAGTGGACAGTGAGGTGGATTGAGAACTGGCCGAACAGCAGATCCCAGAAGGTCATAATCAGTGGCACAGGGTCTACTTGGAGGCCTGCCACTAGTGGTGTCCTCCAAGGTTCACTGCTGGGCCCAGAATTGTTTAACTTATTCACCAATGACTTGTATGAAGGGGTAGATGGTTCCTCAGCAGTAAGTTCACTGACGACACAAAGTTGGGAGGAATGGCCCATACCCCACAGTGCTGTGCAACCCTTCAGAAGGACCTCAGTAGGTTGGAGAGATGGGCAGAGAAGAACCATCCGAAATTCAGCAAAGGTAAAAGCAGAGTGTTGGGGAAGAATAACCCCATGCATCAGGACAGGCTGGGGGACGACCTGCTGGAAAGCAGCTCTGTGGAGAAGGACCTGGAGGTCCTGGTGGACAATAAGCTGTTGATGAACCAGCAGTGTGCCCTTGTGGCCAAGAAGGACAACGGTGTCCTGGGCTGCATTAGGAAGAACATTGCCAGAAGGTGAAGGGGTGTGATCCTATCTCTCTACTCAGTCCTAGTGTGCCTGCACCTGGAGTGCTGTGTCCAGTTCTGGACTTCTCAGAATAAGGGAGACATGGAGCTCCTGGAGTGGGTCCAGCTGAGGGCTGCAAAGAGGATTAGGGGACTGGAGCTTCTCTTTTATGAGGCTGAGGGTGTTGGGCCTGTTCAGCCTCAAAAGGAGACAACTGAGAGCAGACCTTATTAATGTCTGTAAGTATCTGAAGGAAGGATGTCAAGAGAATGGAGCCAGGCTCTTCTTGGTGGTGCCAGGCAATAGGACAAGAGGCAATGGGCAGAAACTTATGCACAGGAAGTTCTACTTGAAGATGAGGAAGAACTTCTTTACTGTGAGCATGACCATGCACTGCAACAGATTGCCCAGAGAGGTTGTGGAGTCTCCCTCACTGGAGATATTCAAGTACTGGCTGGACACAATTCTGTGCCATGTGCTCTAGGATGATCCTGCTTGAGCAGGAAGATTGGCCCAGATGACCTACTGCGGTCCCTTCCAACCTGACCCATTTTGTGATTTTGTGATGCTGCCAATCAGAGGGGGAGTTTCACCCTGGGAGCCTGCTCCCAGGACCACCCCTCTGCCAGTACTTGCCATTGCCAGCTGGGCAGCTCAGCAGCTTAGGCTGGCACAGAATGAAACCACATACCGGGGTTTAAGTGCTGCTCTGATGGTCTCTCCGTGGGCAGTTCTGACAGACAGTCAGGGTTTCTCATATGAGAAGGAGATGATTTGTTTATAGCCAAATACTGGATGCGAACCAGCCATTGGGTTTATCATTCACATTCAATGAGGCATTTTCAGGGGAGGCATCAGTGTTTCTCAATGTAAATTCACGTATTTGATATACATCAAGAGCAATCTAAGGGTCTTTTCAAATGCCTAATACAACTGCTTCTGTAGAAAAACCTGGCTCTGTTTGGAGAAGCACAGATGATACTCCAAAGTATAAAATGAAGCTGCTTCTTTATTTCTTGTCAGTCATGATATAGGTATTAAGAAAACAGGATGTGAAAATATCCTGACTCTGAATCATCATAGGAGATTGCCACCTCTCAGCTATGTCAGCTTTTGATGCATGGAGTGAGTCACCTAAGTTCACCTGCATGGTACCTGTATTGCTGAGGTGATTGAGTGTCTGGGTTGTGTAGCCTGTGACTGGACCTGTGGGGAGACCTCTGCAAGGACAGGTCGCCGCAACCAGAATACACTCTCCCACATTTTGTGAAAAAGGTTGCAAGGAAACATCCTCTCCTTTGGTTATGCATGTCAGAGGCATCCACTGAGTATGACAGGAGAGACATGAAGGGCAGAAATTTCAGCAGAATTTAAGGTTTAGGTGAGAGCTGAGAAATAAGCTTTGGGAAAGATGCTTTGAGATTTAAAAGCCTAGCAGACTTAGGGCAAAAAAATCATATTCAAGTGCTTTTGTGAATCCAACATGTAGAGCTTTGAAAGTGTAAATGCAGCCCACTTGACAACTATACTTGGCAATTAGTTTTGGTGTTGACAATCAGTTACATACAATAGGAAGGTCTATCTTATTCTATGGATGAGAGAGATTTTAAATATCCTTTATGTATCTTTGGGATAAGGTTTTAGCAAATGGAATCAAAACCCATGAGCACGAGGAAAAACAATGACTATCTACTATGTCCTTTTCACAATACCGTTCTGTCAAGTATAAATTGGTCAGACATTTCAATTTAATGACTGTCATTTCTCAGCTGTAAACATTCTAAATGGCTTCAAACACTCAAACCTTGCCATGGCATCCACAATAATAAAAAGTTCAAGTATTTTGCAAGCTGGGCAGCATTTGGGTGGTTGTTCAACAGCTAAAATATGCATAGCAGAAATTAAAATTTGATGAAATAACCTTTGAAGGACAACATACTCATTTTTTTATTATTTATTGTTAACTCAGAGCTCCAGGTTAATTTAATTTGCTTGCAGCATATGAATCAACAGTTTGACTTTGCTAGATGCACAGTTCTGTTCCTCTGAATCCTAAAAGCATAATGTTTACACAACATAATCAGCAAATGAAAACGATCTTGTTCACGGAGGATCCGGTTCCCACAAAATATCCACACCCTTCCTTGTTCATGAATTATGGATGTCTGGGGTCTTTGCTGTACTAGAAACTTGGCTGGGCTACGTAAAACCATTTTCTGGAGAGTGTGTTTTATTTTGAATGAAGCAAGCAGGCAAGAGGCCAGTAGGATTAAAATGGATTCTTTATTTAAAACAACTCACAAAATACAGCAGCTCCTACCATTTTGTTAGTGTTCCTTGTTTCTGTCCAGATCCCTTTTCCAGGCTTTAACTGGTGCTCTCAAGTACACTCTGCATCTCTCCAGGCACACCAGAGGGTAGCTGCTGCCCAAGGCCAGTCGCCACTGGAGAGCCACTGGACATGAGAACAAAGAAACTGTTATTGGAGCCCCAGCTCCTGAGTCACTGCATCCATTATCCCAACCCTAGCATGAGGAAGGGACATCCATCTTTCTGCTCCCTCAGCTTATGAGAAATAATTCTTCCAGGTATAATTCAGAAATACTGTGACTCTTTAATTCTCTGAAATCATAACAAAGAGCTCTCAGATTCCCTGACAAAAAGGGGAATGCTCTGTATCTATCTAATATTATGTTACATCCCAAACTCCTTGAATTTATTTGGACAGTATTAACAGAAGTTTACTGAATACAGGCAAAATACTGAATGGACCACATCCACAAAAGCTGGGATAATGTGAGCTACTCTGGCAGTGCCAAGAACCATCCTGCTTGACCAAGCACAATGCAGTCACCTTCTCCGCTCCCAGCAAAATCTACCTACGTGGTCTCCTTTAAGTCACTGCAAGATTTTTCTCCTGTTTGATACAAAACAGAGAAAACAGTGAAACCTGAAACAAGACATATGAACCTCCTTTGCCAAAGAAGAGGTAACCTGGCAGCAACAAACAAACAAACAAACAAACAACATCTACTGTAGTGAAAGATATTCGAGCATTGTACTAAATACTTCTTGGTGCTATGAAATTAAAAGCTGCCAAATCATTTATCAATGACCTCTGAAAGGAGAAATGAAGTCTGTCTCTCAGACCCCCACCCCAATTACTGTTTAAATGTCAGTTGCCTGCCTGCTGTCAGACCTGGAGAGCACTGGATCCTACCCTATGCATGTATTAGCAGACCTGAAGTATTGCTGAACTGAACCAACAGCCACCCCCAAATGCCCATGTAGGTACCTGCTCTTACCTGCTGCCCCCATGTCCTCACTGTACCAGACCCCTTCCAAGGCTACTGCCCTGAAAGAATAGATCATCCTCTTGTTACTGGCCCTCCAGAGAGCCAAGAAATGGCCTCTCCCAGATCGAAACATCTTTTTTTCCTCATGACACCCTCATTACAAAAGTGGCCCTTCCACCTCTTTAATCACTACTACTTCTTTCTTATTTTGTCTTGTCATGTTCTCTGCTTTTTAGTTTGCTCAACTAAAGGACTTTGAGTTTCACATGTTGTCAACACTGCAGGCACTAACTCTTGCAGAGCACCAAGAGCCATGGGAACCACGTTTGCTGCCCCCTGCCATGCCAGCCCCCAACCCAAAACTGCCTCTTACCTGTGCCACATCTCACAGCTGGGGCTGGGATGGGCAGAGGTGAGCCCTTCTAGGCTGAGACAAATGATGCTGAAAATGAGAGGGTGAAAAGAGTAAAAAAAGTGCAAGAGCCCTGCTAGCTATAATTGGCAACTGTGTAGTTAGGAGGACTTAGAGAGCTCCAGAAAGAAAGCATTTCTCTGTGCGCTTTCTAAGATTTGGTTTGAAAAGATGCCAGGCAGAGCTCTGCAAATCTTAAGTGCAAGAAGCAAGCGTGATAATGACATCTTTAAACCTGGCCAGCTACCAATAGGCTTTTGCAAGGCCAGAATGATAAGGCTGGTAGAAGATTATTTTCTTTGTTGTGAAATTGTGACCTCCTTTTTCTTATAGCTGTGTAGGTATTTATCCAAGAACACATGTTAAGGAAATACCTATGTCACTGAGACAAGAGCAACTGCTATAATTTATTTGAGAAGGCTGACATTCCAGCATTAAGTAAAAAAAAAAATTCTTGACATTTGCCATTTTTAAATCACCTCTGGGCAGGATATCCAGTTAGACATTGCCACAGTCCAATTAACCTGATAAGAGGAGGGACAACAGTTAACGTTGAAAAATATACAATTCTCTCCCCTTCCCTTGCCTGAAAATAAAAAGTAATTAGAGCAGGTTTATACATTTTTTATCGTGTCTATTAATAATCAGCCCAAGGGCATGAAGAAGAGACCTTTTGACAAAGAAGAAATTAATAAAAAATAGTTTAGGGAGATCTGCTTAGAGTAGATTAGAATTGCTTTGAAAAGGTTTTCCCCTCCTCATAAGAAGTTGCAGTATCATCTGAGGGGAAAATACTGCAAAGGCTGCCCAAAAAGCATCAGAAGAAAATTAATAAAAGAGGAAAGGCTGAGAAAAGAGGATGTTCCAAAGAGTAGGGTCTTAAGGTTCAGAATTTCTCTTTGTCCTAGCAGCAAAAGATTCAGAGCTACAATAAAATACGTGTATTCTATTTCTACTTTCTGATACTACTGAATTGGATGTAGCAATTGCTTTCCTAAATTAGGTAATTTTTTGGCTTTTAAGGGAACCAACACAGAGTGATCCACTGTATTGCAAAAAAGCTGAATTTTGGTGTCCAAAAGGGTCACATCTCTGAATTTTGCTATTCCTGATCCAAGTGACAATGAAAACTGCTTTTGTTTGCAGGACAGAAGTGCCATCTTGAAGCTTGTGGAAGTTAATTATGCTTCAAATCAGAGGGGAGAAGGGAGGGACTATTTCTGAAAATGAGTAAATGCAAAAAATACAAATGTACTAAAAAGTCATCACTAGAGTGAGAACTGGGACTGGGGTGTTCCATGCTTCAAACAAGTAAGAAATGGAGGCAGGCAGGGAGAACAAGAGCAGGGACATACTTCTTTCGGTGACAAAGTCCATCCTAGAGGTATATAAATATCCTCAGACAGACATAGATGAGAGGAAAAGTATCTACCCAAGAAGACAAGCAATAGGACAAATTTATTAATCTTAATGCTGCGTATCCTGTTTCCTTCTGGTCCGTTAAGTATCTAAAAAACCAAACAAAACAAAGCAAAATTCACTAGTGCCTTTTGTACTTCAAAGTGGAAAGAGAGGAAACAGAGAAAGACAGTGATGGTTCCAAGGGCACACACTAAATCAAATTGTGTAGGAAAATGGAGGCTTATAAGGTTCTATTAATGAAATAAATTCTCTGTGTATGACAAAGCTTCCTAACTTAATGCGTTTCCTCAAACCTTCTCCCATGTACATTAAACCCATCAGAAGCAGTTTTGTAGTCACACCACTTAAGTTATTGCTTCCTCTCCAAGCATGGTGTAATTAGGATAGTGAAGTTCTCCTGCCCATAATAACCTAGAAGCAATGGTGGCATTATATAAAAGAATGGCTCTCAGGTGGTCTATGGAAAACATGTTTGAAGGACCATACCTGACAGCTAAACACAAGTATCAGCTTGCTCTTTGAGGGGACAGAGAATCAGAAGGGATGAGCTACATAGGAGAGATGAGAATAGAGAGTTCAAGGAACCTGGCAGGAATCCCTGGGGAACTGCACAGTGGCTTAAGACACAGTTCTTCCCTCCCTATCCCCTGGAGAAAACCATATACGCAGCAGGGACTGTGTGCCCGCTTTAGAGTACACTCTTTGCAGTAGAGACTGCTCTGCAAGCCTTAGTGCCTGTGGTTCACCATGCACAGAGCAGGGCTACCCCTTTCTGGTACTCTCTTGCAGTGATGTCAAGGCTGCAGGACTCTCCTGAGACATTGCTGGCTGTAAGGGCAAACGAGTTGTGTAGGCAGCCTGAGCTTGAGCAGCGTGAAATTCTCTGTCTTTTTCTGTGTCTGTGGAATTTAACAAATATTACCATTCAAGCTGTGTCAGATCTGTTTTAGCAAAGCAGTCAGGAAAGCTTTCCTCTTTCTATCTGCTCTCCAAGATACTGTGGTGAAACAAACCATTCCTTTCTCCATCTGTCTGCATGGTTCCTCATTATTAATTGTGTTTCCCAAGGTTCAGGAGTGTCTTCATTAACCTTGGGAAGTCTTCTTTTCAAACTCCAAATGTGGTTTCTTTCCTGATCCTTCTTACATCCCCCCCTTTAAAATGAAAGGCTCCCATTCATAGTTACCCTTTCTTTCCTTCTCTTTTGCCAGTTTCCAGTCCAATATGCTCATTGTCCTTCTATTCCATGACTTCAGACCCTAGACATTTTAACCAACAGTGGAGAATGTTGTCAAATGCTTTCTGAAAAACGGAGTCTATAATATCCTTTCCCCTTCCTTACCAGGGCAGTAATTTCCTCAAAGAATTCCAACAAATTAGTTAGGCATGATCTCCTTTCCCTGAATTGATGTTAGCTGTCTTTAATCAGCTTTGCTTTTCCAAGTGTTCCCTATTTGATTCCTTAAAGAAGTTTCTGAGTCTTTCCCCTTCAGTGAAGTCAAACTGACAAGCCCGATTTTTCCCAGTGTTTGGGGAAGCTGTCTTCTTCCACTGGATTTTTAAATACAGCTTTTGCTGTCAAGAAAGGGGACACACACTAAGATAGGGATGAGAGTGAAGAAACACATTACAGTGACATCTTTGTGTAATTGGTATATTTCAAAGCTGTAAACCAAATAATAACAAATATCTCTGATGAAGCCTAAGATTTGTGTGGATTAAACTCATGTCCAGTTCCTCCTGCAGGCAAGGAAGACTGGGACCCATACAAGTCTACAACGCTTCTCCATGGGCTTCGCTTGGGGAACATCTGGTGGGATGTGACGTGGTTTGAGTTAAAGTGTTTGGTGTGTTTATGTATTTATGAGGCTTTGCAGGCTGCCACCCAAGCTGGTTCTTCACTTCAAGCTTGAGTAAATGGGGAAGGGGAATGTGGGGGATTAGCCCATCTGCTGGCATTAGCGTTGCCAGTGTGCGTGTGCTGCTGTACACACGTAGGAAGTGGTGCGTGACCCGGCCTCGTGATGGAACAAGACTTGGCACACACTGCTGAGTGCAACTGCTTCTGCGTCAGTGTCACTTATTTGCCATGCAGTGCCACAGCCTGTCTCTTGCTCTTGGTGGACTTTTGTTGGACATATCCAGTAACCTCTGACTGCACTTGGGAATAGCTGTAAGGAGCAGGCAGACCACAGTGAGGTGGGAGGCTACAGCCCCCCATCAGGACCTCCTCTGCCCAGCCTCACCTGCAGTGCTGCAGGTCAGAGCAGCCTGGGAGCCTGGTACAGGACACTTACCATACCCTGTCGCTCTCAGGTCTGGGTCTGGCTTTTTTTTGCGGGTGGGTTTCACCGTAATCTTTCTATAAATCACCCCTTTCTTCAGATGCAAGCTTCATTCCCACTGTACCCCAGGGACAGAGATTGAGGACAGAGAAGAGGAGAGCTGTCCAGGGGAAGGGGACAAAGGCATGACCATGCAGGATGGCCTTGCAACCAGCCATTGCACCTAGTCTCATGAAGCAGCAAAATACTCAAGACATAATTGTATCCAAAAAAAAAAAAAATAAAAACAAAAAAAAAAAAAAAAAAAAAAAAAAGAAGAAGAAAAGAAGAAGTTTTCACCACTGTCATTGATAGAAAAAAGAAAAGAAAAAAGAATCAAAGAAAATAAGGAGGTTCTGCCTCTTGTGAAGTACAAGATCTGTTCAAAGTCACAGCATCAAGCAATACCATGACACTTTACATTTTAATCCAAATTGGATTGTATGCACTATGCATTTCTCAAATTCTTATCTCTGTGTGTGATAACGTACTGATCTATGATTAGAAAAAAGAAATCCCTGTTTCAGTAGATTTCTGTCCAAAGTGAAGGCAACTGCTGCCCTCTCATTTTTAAAACAGACTGTTAACACAGGCTGTTCTGGGAACATATCATTTACTACCCAAAAGGAAAAGAGATTTTGATGGATGCAGAATCTCCTGCAGGTAGAGAATATACATTTTAAAAGATAACAGAATCAGTCATTAACGGTTGTGTTTTAAACACTGGATAGCCCTCAAAACTGTTTATGGTTGAGAGAGCAATATCCGCTACCTACTTCTGGCTCTCTTCTTATTTCATTCTTGCCATTAAGCACCATTCATAAAGCATCAGACTCCTGAAAAGAGAGTTTCTTAAACTCCCTCTTAAACCCCTCTTCCTCTTAAAAAATAACTGCCCCTTAAAAAAAGAAAGAAGACAGGTTGTTTGCTCCTTTTACTCCTACACTAAAACTATTCAGAACCTCATCTCTCTGCTGTTCTGATTTTCCTTCTTCCTGTTTCCAGATTTCATGACCCATTAATATCCCTTTGACCTCGTGCTAAAATTTTCCTTTGACTTGAATATATCTTCTTGTTTCCTGAAAGGTCTCTTTTCCTTCTTACAGCATATTTCTCTTTTTGCCATTCTTCCTTTCTCATTTCTGGTCTCTCCTTTGCAAAGTCTTATCTCACTCATGACAGATTATCTAGGAAAAAATTGTTGATGGATCAGGCACCAAATTTATTCCACTGGGCTGAAAGGCTTTTGAAGTTTTGATATCAGGAGGAAAGTGACTTAGACAGATCAGCTGAACTGCAGGTAACTGACTTTAGCTTGTGGCGCATGTCAGGTAAATCATATCACTTCAAAACTCAGCTGAAGGGATTAAGACTAATATTTGAGACAGGAGTATATGCATGGTCATTCAGTTGTGTTGCTTAGACCTGTTCTGGGACAAAATACAGTAGGACATCCCAGCTTCTATAAATTTTATTTAATTTTCTGTGTTTCTTTAATGCAGCAGTGATCAGAATTGATAGTTTGAAAGAGGCAGCAGACACTCGTACCTTATGATGCAGCTCTGGGGGCTAGTACAGGATCTGGCATAAGAAAAATGGTGATGGTATTGATGTCCAGCATTCAGTGTCAGCCCAACACTGAAAACTTGCTTCTCACAATCAGAGAAGAGGAAAAGCAGGGGAGTGGGAACCTTAGCTGCCAGCCCATGGGTTACACAGTTACAGCATGGTAACCTTCCCAGACCTGTCTGGAGAGCTGAGCACGTAAGGATAAGTAGGAGAAAGGAGGCAGCAGAAAATGAGTTTTGTAGCACTACTTAAAAGGCCAAATCGTATTAATCTTATTAATAATTCCCGCAATGCTAATGATAGGTAGCCTTGCAAGACTGGTGATAGGACAGAACAGGGGCATTTAAAAAAAAAATATTTATGAACTAGTTGGAAAGTATATCATGCGTGGTGCTGGTTTCATGCAGCAGATCACCTCCTTTTATAATGAGCAGCTTTTTACTGCAGTGTCTGCACTGTGCTCCAAGGACACAACAGAGGAGCAGAAGAAGCAGACACACTTCATCTCTGACATTTCAGCCCCATGACAGCCCAAACAAGCAGCAGTAGCTCCATTACTAAATCTCAGCCTAACTCAGAGAGTGCTTCCAGATCATCAGCAAAAACAATAAAACACTGTTTTTAAAAATCTAGGAATCATAGTGTTTTGATGGGTCATTAAAGACACATTCTACTACCACAATTTTATCATTTACCCATGTTACTGAGACCTACAGCAGCTTCTTCCTATTATCAGGTTTGACATTTTTTGATAGATTTGTGATTGACCTGACATCACTGCACTGGAAAATGTATTCTTGCTACATATCTGGCATCTTATTAAGCACCACATAAAAATACAGCTGATTTAAAACAGTTTGAGTTTGCCTTGCAAATAGGTCTTCAGTACCTCCCTTTCCAATTTCTCTTCACAGCCTCCTTTTTTTGGCTAGCTTTCTTATGCTGAATGCTAGGCTGGCCCTCAGTAGGCCACCCCACCCCACCCACCCTTAAACCTTACCAGGGTTCCACATGAGTAAAGATGTGAGTACAGGGACCTGATATGTCTTTTTCATTCCTGCTGTGCCCCTCATCCTGACTCAGCATCTTGGTTAGAGCAACATGATTACTGCTACCATTGTCACTCATCCAGCTGGTGAGGTTCCTCACAGGGGTTATTTGCCTGTGGTAGCTTCAAAGACCATCAGCATCATCTCCCTTGGGTCTACCAGATGCAGCTTAGCAGTTGCCTTCTTCGTACTACATGCCCATTTCAAAAGGACTTTTGGAAGAAAACCACAAAGAAATGAACTGTAAGTGCATCCCATCATTTTCCTACGGTGGGCCAAGAAGTCACAGTGTTGTGAGCCTGCCTCAATGAAAAGTGATTTCTTAGCTGACATTTGGACATGTGGAAGGCTAATAAATGCTCACATTGCTTTTCAGCCATCTAATCAAAATCAGTTGTGGTTTAAATCCAGCCTTTACGTCCATATGCACTGAGGAAAGAAGTCATTGGTACCGTCCACTGAAGTCATCCACATTTTTTCCATGTCCAGTCAACTCTCAATGTTATTCTCAATAGACTAATACAGAACATATGTAAATTGGATCGTAAGAACATATTTAGTATATTTAGATTTGAAAAATGAAGTTATGATGAAGAATGAACACCAAGGAGGGGAGCGGGAGGGGATATGGCTGGGAATATTTCATCAGGGCACAGCTAATCTCCAATCTGGATGTGCTGCTCCCAGGTGATCAAGAGCTGACTGAGTTTCAATCACAAATGTGGCTCCTTTTATTTCTGCTTTAAACCAAAGCGAGCTTGAATTCTCTGGGCTAATCTACATCTTTTTCTCATTGCAGGACTTGGCACTATTCAGTACAAACAGCATGCCTTGCTCAAGGAACTGCAAGAGTAATGAAGGTTGAGGCTTTTTGAATCATGCCTGAGATGCATTAATAAAGGTGTGGGGCACTTCCTGCAGCACCTGCCTGGGCTGGTCCTGGCAGCGCTGGGAGCTGATGGGTTTTCCCTTTCCTGATCTCCAGATGAAAATGACTTTTAAAGAGGCAGCTTCAATTGCATGCCTAATTTTGGCAAGTAATGGCGGATGCTTAGGTGAGAAGAGAAATCATACATTCCTTTTCACCCTGACCTCTTTACCTTAGCTTCACTCCACATCTGGTCTTCTTACCCCACGCCTCTGTCTCTGATACATCCTTTCTCCTTTTGTAACTTATCCCCCTCTTACACTACCACCTTTCAAAACAATAATAGCTGAATGTGATGTTTCCTGCTATCATTCCTTCCTCACCCATACCCTGGTTGCAGCCAGAAGCTCTTTGGGAAACAGATTTCTTCCGCCTCCTCTTTGCATCTGCTGGATGGGGGCCTGGCTGCTCTGTAGGCTGATAAACATGAATAAAAGTAGTGATAACAAGTAGCAACTTTGCTCCCCAACTAATCAGGTCCTACTTATGCTGAGTATTTTGCTTCTTTAGAAATTGCATATCCAAGAGCAGAAAACAGGAATTAATATGTGATTTTACATGTTGTCAATTCAAAGGATAGAAGTCACCTCATCTGAGTTGCGCTGCTGACCTGGCAAAAAATCAGCTTGGAATTTAAATCATGGAAATACATTTTTTATGAACCATTTGAGGATGGTATTCCTGAAGAAGTTAGTGAAAACTCTTGCGTAACAATCAATAACAAAGAAGTCCCGAACTGCTCCTTAAGAGTTCACAAGTCAAAAAAGTGCTGAACTTTATCCAATAAATTATACATTGTGAATTGTTCACACAGCTGTGCTGTACTTACAAGGGAAGTTGAGGGGGTCTAATAATCCCTCTTCATGCTGAATATTTTGTTACATGGGGAATAGTAATTCAGAGGATTCTCAATTTTTATGCTCTTATAATAAATTAAGAAACTGTTTGATTCTGGCATTTGAAAGGAAAATACTTTTTTTTTCTTCACTGCTGTGAACTATCTCAGAATAGGTTTTTTTAAAGGCAATTACTAGCATGGTTGCCATTAAAAAATCAGTATTGGTCCAGTAATTACTACACAGTCCCAAATGATGTAGTACAGGAAAATATATTTATCCCAGAGACAGTGTGTGGTAACTTACAGTAAAAGTTGCTTCTTTAGGAGCAGCCACCACAACTCCATCTGTTTTAGCTAAAATAACTGTCCAAGTGACCCCAATTTCAACTTTATGAGGCTCATACTAATAAGGAATCTGAAGAAAATGAGCCAGAGTTTAGCTTCATGTCACTACTCACATTTTCAAGCTCTTTATCAAGTATCTCTTAAAAGTGTCCTGTATGCTAGAGCTCCAAATGTCTGTCTGTAAGTGATGGACTCATCTTTAAAGAAACAGATCCACTTAATGTGTCGAGCTACAAACATGAGCCCATTGGTGCATATGAACTAACATGTCATACCTTGATTGATGTTTCCCTATTACTCTGCCAAAATACATTAAGTTAAGCTCCTTTTCATCTCCACAAATAGTAGGGACTACAGATGGCCCTCATTTGTAATCCTCAGGAACTAGCACAACGAAGCAATGCGAGAGAGTGCCAGTACCCATTGCCCGCCTGAAACAGATTAGGGAGATTTCTCTATGGAGCAGTGTTACAGGAATAAAGTAACACAGCAAGTAATATTGGAAAGTAAAGGGTGCTGACAGTGGCTGTGGGCATTAGCAAATTATGCAGATGACAATACTCTCTGAGCAGACACTCACAGAATCACAGAATCACAGAATCACAAAAAGGGTAAAGCTGGAAGGGACCTGGCCCAACCTCCCTGCTCAAGCAGGGTCATCCTAGAGCACTTTGCACAGAATCATGTCCAGACAGCACTTGAATATCTCCAGTGAGGAAGACTCCACAACCTCTCTGGACAATCTTCCGGTGCGCAGTCACCCCATATACTAAAGAAGTTCTTCCTCGTCTTTAAGTAGAACGTCCTGTGCAACAGTTTCTGCCCATTGCCTCTTATCTTATTGCTGGGCACTGCTGAGGAGAGCCTGGCTCCATTCTCTTGACATCCTTCCTTCAGATATATGTGTATGTATATATATGTATGTATATATATATATATATAGAGAGAGAGAGAGAGAGAGAGAGAGAGAGAGAGGGAGAGAGAGAGAGAGGGGAGGTCCGCTCTCAGTAGAGGCCCAACTCCCTCAGCCTCCTAAGAGAGAAGCTCCAGTCCCCTAATCATCTTTGCAGCCCTCTGCTGGACCCACTCCAGGAGCTCCATGTCTCTCTTGTACTGAGGAGCACAGAGCTGGACACAGCACTCCAGGTGCAGGCACACTAGGACTGAGTAGAGAGATAGGATCACATCCCTTGACCTGCTGGCAATGCTCTTCCTAATGCAGCCCAGGATACCATTGTCCTTCTTGGCCACACAAGCACGCTGCTGGCTCATTGACAGCTTGTCCACCAGGACCTCCAGGTCCTTCTCCACAGAGCTGCTTTCTAGCAGGTCATCCCCTAGCCTGTACTGGTGCATGATGTTATTTGTATTTGGTGATATTAGTAGAGTGCATGACTCAAATCTGTGTTATCTTTGTCATTTCTGTCTTGTGTGCCATAAGTGATGTACACCATGAGGACCCACCATCCACTGCCTCGAGGAATCTTGGTCCCACTGATGCTCATGACTCACCTACTGATTTCAGTCGCAGTCAGGATTTTACCATGGCCTGGAGATTGCTGAGGTTCTGGGTGAGAGGCAGAAAAAGGGGGGAGGGGGTTTCTTTGCACTGTTTTGTCTAGTGAGCTTCTGTGACTGGGACATAGCCTGGCACCTGTTTTACGAAGTTACACAAAAGAATTCCCCTGAGGCCTTGTGCTCAGGCTGTTTGCTGGAGGCTCCCTGTGTACATGTCTTGGCTGCAGCTGGTCAGATAATCATGGAATGGTTGGGGTTGGCAGGGACCTTAGAGATTGTCTAATTCTAATTCTCTTGCCATGGGCAGGGACACCTTCCCTCAGGTTGCTCAAAGCCCCATCCAACCTGGCCTTGAACATTTCCAGGGATGGGGCATCCACAACTTCTCTGAGCAAATTGTTCCAGTGTCTCACCACCCTCACAGTAAAGAATATCTTCCTTATATCTAATCTAAATCTACCCACTTTCAGTTTGAAGCCATTCCCCCTTATCCTATCACTATATGCTTTTGTAAAAAGTCTCTCTTCAGCTCCCTTGTAGTCCCCTTTAGGTACTGGAAGGCTGCTCTACGGTCTTCCCGCAGTCTTTTCTTCTCCAGGCTGAAGAACCCCAACTCTCTCAATCTGTCTTCAGAGGAGAGATGTTCCAGCCTCTGATCATCTTCATGGCCCTATTCTGGGCCCACTCCAGCAGATCCGCAGTTCAAGGGAGCTGTGGTTTGGCAAACCTTGGAAGTGGAGCTCTGACTGCCCAAGGCATGTTTTCTCAGAAGGCCATGCTGTCCCAGCAGAGAGAAGAGACAGGCCCCATATCACCTTCACTAGGAGCAGGACCAGGGGCAGGCAGGGCCCTGGCTGTCAGACTCTTCTCAGTGTTGTACACACTCTACTAATTGAAGCCATTTTTGGACACAGCATATGTGTCTCTGCTCACCAGTAAAAATGTCCTCTTGCTGTCCTCAGAGCACAAATATACAGGCTCTACATCAACTAGCCCTTGGCTCTGAAGCCTGCCAGTCCTTCTGTGAGAAGAGGAGGGGGCTGGGAGGGGGATGTGTGTCTCCCTTTCCCATGGGTTTTATTTTATGTCGTGTCAAAACTATACCCATCTCTTACGTGAAAGGAGTGCCTCGTAACACAGATGGTCTTCACTTGACACATGTTATGAGAGTGAATTTATATCACCTCACTTTTCAGAAAACAAGAAAAAAGTGAAGAAAGCAAATGTGGCAGTAATTTTGAGTGAGGGATTAGTGGCTGTGAGTAGACAGTGCCAAGTACAGTTCGGAGGCCAGGCAGGAAGGGAGCCCTGGCCTCCAGACGGCACAAGAGATAATGAAGGTCTTTCCAGACACTGTTATCTGCTTCAGCAAAGTGCTGGGACTGGCTGAGGGACCTTCTTCAGGAAAAGATTCATGAAACTTCTTAGGGGTCCACACTTAGCCAGGGGAATGAGGCTGGCATAGGTCTAGGCTCAGAAACTGTAGAGACAGGGATGTCTTTATCTTCCACAGGGTTGCTTCTCACAACCACACAGAAGTCTGTCTGAGCTAGATCCTGGACATGTGACAGAGGAGCAGATGCCATTCTTCCACATTTTCACATGGTGTAGTCAGTCCTGACTGACTGAGGGTGATAACAGAAAGATCCTTCTGGAGTTGGCGCCAACGTCTGGCACTGTTGCGTTTTCCCCTCTCTGCCACTCAGTGCTTGCTCCACCAGTGCAATGTGGTGTTGCAGCTGGCTCCTAACACCCCACATATCTGCCATGAAAGCCACCATCTGATATGAACTCTAGGTCTGCCTGCTCATCCCAGGTGCTGCTGTGGTAGCATCTTTCCAACATCCCTTCTTTCATCGTGTTGACAGTCATCACCTTGCATGTTCCTCACTCCTTTCTTGACTCTCTGTGCAGAAAGAGATGCACCAGTGCATGGGATAACCAAGAAATATCTCAGCCTTTCCCGCCCCATGTCTCACCCTGAGCAGGCCCACACAGCCTCTCTGTGGGTCCCTAAGGACTGGGAGCAGCTTCACAGTATCTTGCACAGGTGCATTTCTCCTCATTCCGCATCTTCCCTGGGATGCCCAAGACCCTCAGCATCATGTTCATGGTTGACAGGTTCCCATCACCCTTCACCACCCATGTTTCTCTCACTCCTTCTCCCATCACAAAAAGCCTCAAGATGAATTTTCAGGTGAGACAGGAGGATTTGAAGTTCCCTCTGGCCCCCAGCTAGAGAGGCAGTAGAGGAAGAGGGAAAGGTGGGCAGGGGAGGGGAGAGAAATGATATGGTAGGAGAAGAACAGAGACTGGTAGCATGGTCTAGGCTGAGTAGACTAGCTAAAGAGCTCTGAGGTAAAGAGCTCTCCCCCATTCATGCTAAATTGTGAATAGCTTTTCATTTCCATTAAATTGCAAACTTCATGAAATTGTATAAATTTTCTTGTCAGAGCTCCTGTCTTGGATGCTGCATTCAACTTACTGACAGATCTCTACTTAATCCAGTTGAATTTAGATAGGACTGTTCTCATTATCTCTGCAGAACCGAGACAACTGTGTTTTCCTTGAGAGTACAACAGTTTGTTTAATATAATAATTTTTTTAACAATCATATTCATAGGATTCCAATTAGGATGAGGTTGAAAATAAGGATATAATGCAAAGCTAAATGCACTTGTATGGTAACTAAGTACTGAATATCCAACATCAAACACACCAGTGAGGACACAGGCATGTTATTATGCATGCAAAGTACCCATATGCAAATTATTTACTGAATGTTATATTTGTGTGCATAAGGGCATGTTTCCTTCTCTTATCTGAAAAGGCTATACTTTGAACTTCTGCATCTGCTTTTCAAAACAAAAAAGACTCCTGAAATGCAACTCATTAGTGCAGGATGGTCTGTATTTCCAGGACAGCTGAAAAGGTAGTAAAACCAGAATTATTCACTTATTTTAAAATTTAAGTTTCGCAAATACTTGGATGTGTCGTATCTACAGAAAGAATGTTTCCTTTTGGATACAAATAGCTTGATCCTGCAACCACTCCAGAATCATATGGAATGAAATTGGAAACAAAAGCTATTTTCATGTTTGCTGTCAGTCTTCATTTAAAAGGTGTGGATGAGTGAACCTTCCTGTTCACTTTCTCATGAACATTTCTGTGAATAAGATTTTGTTGGCAATGGAGTCAAACAATTGCGGGCTTTCATGTCGGGCACACTTGGTACTCGTGTGGCCATGTTCACTCTCTGGGTTTAGAGGCTTGGGAGGACAATCAAGTGTTTTAAAGCTCCCCATCAGCAGAAACATACGTAGGTACCTTACTGAAGAGAAGGTCTTGGAGGGAACTATGCAATATATTCGCAATAAGAAAACAAATCCTTCATGCTCTGTGTTAATGTTAATGTGTGTACTAAAGGAAAACTTGAAGGAACCATGTGGGATAACTGTTATGGATATTCTAAAATCTTATTAACCAATTTCATTTATTGTATCTTCTAGCAGAAAAATGGTGAGACTTCACCCCAGTATTTCTTTGAGTTACACAGGAGGTGCAATCCTGATTCTCTTAACAGAAGACTGTAATAAAAAAAGGATCTGCTTTCTAGTAAGTCTCCTCAGAGGGGTTAGCTGCCATGATGCAGCACAGCTGTTCTTGTCATGAGATCCAAGGGCATTCTGGAAGGCAGCTGGGTCAAGGAGTCCAAGCATGGTTAATTCCAGACACCATGGGACAAAAACTCTTGCAAAGCACCAGGAGTATGCAGAGGCTAATGTTATTGGACTGGCAAATGGTTTGCCATAAATCAATCATAAGTCAAACTTTCCTCCTCACAATTTTTGTTCTGCTAAAACAACATTCAAAAAAAAAGTAAAAATACGTCTTTTCCAATGGCACGTAACTTCTACTATTTAAGAGTCAGTAGGTAACCTGTGGAATGTTGTATGTTCACTGAATGTTACCATAGGAAAACAAACTTACCTTTGCAAATAGTGTTTTTTAAAAAAGTGGACACAAGCAGTTCACTACAAACTTACTGTAGTACTATTAAAGGGTTCAACTTTTCCCATATTCTTTCTCTCTCTCCAGCAATCTGTTCTAGTTCAATGCATTTAAGTGGAGTCTGAATTTTTCTCTCCTAAATCTCTGTTTATAAATCTCAAATGCTGACATAAACCCACAGTTTCTTCTCTTACCAAACCTGCTCTTTCTATAGGATGTAGGGGTCTTTCCAAGGGCTAGCACGGGATTTCACACAAAAACCATCCAGCCTTCTGCATCCCAGTACTTTATTTAATTTCTGGATCATCTGCTCAGCAGCAGCATTTCAGCTGTTCATGTAGTTTTTCAGCATCCCGCAAGCTCCGCTGGGTGTGTCGAGGCCTTTATTTCATTGTTGGTTTCCCTGCTATGCTGCCAATGACTGACAGCACACACATGCCCCCTGAGAGCCCGATGGGCTGTGTATAGTTCACCAGGGACATCCTGGCGGCTTGTGAACCGATGCAGGAAATATTGTCAACTACGTGTTAGTGATATATCCCAGCTCTTCTCATGACTCATATGTTTGAAAGTTTGTGGTTTTTTTCCTATTCCAGCAATTGATGATGACTGGAGCAAACCAAATCTGGTCCTTAACCAATAAAGACCTAGTTTAAACTATCCTAAGGTAACTAACTAGTTTACTTTCAGAGAATCGACTGAGAAGTAATTTATTTAGTCCTTATGATCATATCCTAACCAGGTGCTTAATTTACAACTGATTCATCACTGTGCATCTTTAAAAAGGTGACTCCCAGGACTCCAGCTGGAAAACATGAGATGAAAATCAGCTGCGAGGAGCTATGAGATGTGGAGGAGAGGGCATGAATCGCAGCACTGCCTCTGGGAAGTGCTTTTCCTGCACCAAGGGGCAGCTTGGCCTCACCATGCCCCCAGCCACAGCCCTGAGCCTGGGCCCTGGCTGTGGCCACCTGCCCCACTGCAACCCTCCCCACTGCAGTGCATTCATGCTCATGTGCCTCTTGCAGACAGATGCATCTCACATACTTATGTGTACATGCCTTGCACCCTCACACACATGGTGCTCACTCACATCTTGCACACACATCTCACAAGCTCACACACATCTTGCACATCTGTTCCCAGTCTCCTTCCTGGTGTGATAGCAGACCTTTCTTCAACACCTCCAAGAGAAAAAACCTGACAGTGAAATGTCTCCTGCAAGTCTTCTCTTTGGCATGTCAGCAGTGCAGAGGGACAAAGAAAACTAATTAATTTTTTTTAATCAATCAACCTCTGCTAATGAAACACGAATACAATCCCTCTCTGAGCCGCTAAGATAAAATTTTATTTAACCACAGCTGATTTTGCTGTTGCTTTACCAGTCACAACAAAACAAATCAGGAAATTAGATGTGATTGTTGAGCAGTTTTCCATTACCAGTGGGCAGAAGTCATGGGTCCAGCCCAGGGCAGCATCAGTTTCACCAATGGTCCTTTGCCATGGATGTAGCAGGGTGTAAGACTCCAGGCCTGGGAGGTGTCAGCTCACAGACTCAGATAGGAGTTTTACTTTAAAATATAGATAAAGGGTTCTTTAATACCTTGAGATAGCATCAGGAGAATAAGCCACTGCCTTATTCCTCCCAAGAGGTTTGTTTATTAATTTAGGGGAGAAAATAAGGGAACTTGGCCAAAGTTCAAAGGGACACTACACAAGCTAGACAAAATGTTCCACCACAATACCAACTCAGCACATATACTATTAATCCACAACACTTAAGTCAAGATCCAACCAATCCACAACACTTAAGTCAAAATCCAATAAATCCACATCACTTAAGTCAACATCAAATCCCTCCAGCTCCAAGCCACCCTATCAAGCCACCCATCAAGAAAGGAGCAAAGAAATAGAAGCAGAGGGAGCAAAAAGAGGGAGGGAGAAAGAGGGAGAGATCACTGAAACCTTGTGGAAGACCAACTCTCACACATCCAAGTGGCAGGGCTGCGACACGAGCTAAACACATGCCTATAGTTTTATCTGCTCTGGTCCCTGTGGCCAACACCTCCAGGCAGGATCTCTGACTCAACAGCCACTCTGGGATTCCAGGCCAGGGTGAGGGGCAGTGTTCTCACTGTCCCTGCCAATCTGAGGCTGGGTGAGGGGCTGCAGGAGGTGTGATGTGTTATAGTGTTCCCGGGCTGTTTGAGACTCACAGATACTGGGTTAAGGGTTGGCCTCGATGACCTTAGAAATCTCTTCCAACCTAAATGATCCATGATTCTATGATTCTTCTTCTGAAGGAGCCCATATCCTCAAGGCCAGATTGCTGAAAACATTTTGGTTGTATTTTAATTGACACTGGCTTGATTGCAGCTAAGCAGCCAACTACTTGGAGGAATTTGATTCATCCCATCCTGACTATAAGATATCCTCCACTTTTTCACCAGTCCATGCCAGGGTTGCAGCACACTCTGCCTGTGTGGGTAGCACAGGTCCTTGGGCTTTCTAGGGACTCCATCTGTACTTACAGTCCAGAGAAAGGAGGCTGTATCACTGTTCAAACACACTGCTTTCAAAACAACTAGCTGCTCCCTGACACCTACAGACAGCCACCAGCTCTTCAGTGTCAATTTGATGTATTTCTGATGTTTTAATTCAAATTATTAGTAAGTCAGAATGAACAGAACATGAAAAGGTATCTCCTACCCATTTGGTGTGCTAAGGAGCGAAGGCTCCAGTGTTTAGGTGACTGATCACCTTCTCGCTCTCTTTCTAGCTTCTGGATAAGTTCTATTATCTGGACAAAACAGGTGAAATTGAGCTTTTGGTCAATATTAATACCCCATTCTGCAAAAAGAGTCATTTACCAGGACACCATAAATTTGGTACAACTTGTTTGCTGGAATTCAAACTGACAGGTTCTATAGCCAGCTGCAACTTCTGAGCTAGGCGTACGGTATCCTAGACCAAAGGAAAATCTACAAACTCTGGAGAAGTGGTTAAAGTTTTGATAATTGTTACAGTCCTGTATTTTTTACCAGAAATGAAATCAGTCTAAGCCCCTGCATGTAAAGAATTATTCCATACCACTGTCCACTGTTCTGCATCATTACCAGGCAACAGGGTTATTAAGTAAGACTGGGATTCTTAGGTTAACCCTAGAAAAAAGAGATACATTTTGGTTTTAGAACATATTAAAGAAAGAAGAAAGTATATCCTTTCTGATCTGGTAAATTGCTGCTGCACACATTCATCAAAAAAGAAGACAACTTTTTAAAGAACATTATAGGCACAACATGAACGAGGTAAACCCAAGAAAAATCCGAACTAGGGCAGTTGCTGTGAGTTCAACTAAACCAGGGATAGATAGCACATTAAATCTTTTCAGAACACCAGAGGTGAGTAGCTCTGCTGGGGAATAGCTACATCCATCACGGGCTGATAGTCACCACCAAGGATAACCCCAGCCATGGCTCAGAGAGTTACTCTGTGGGTGTCCCTACGCTAGACCACCTGTTCCAGCTTTGGTGCTGAATCCCGCTCTGCAACAGCTTTGTGCTGTGAAGGTGCCAAGTCAGAACCTCCACTGAAACATTGCAATAACTCAGCAATAGAAGTTCCTTCGTGCAGCACACCTGCAGCTGGAGCTGGGGTCTGCCAGCATGGAATCAGGACCTGAAATGGGCCACTCTGATACAATAAAATTTGAGGAGCTTGATTAATTTTTAGACTTTCAGGTAAGTTATACCAGTAAATACCAATAAACACATACAGAGGATTTTGCTGTAGTATTCACTCGTATTTATATATTCTTTCTTGTATTATGAAAAATCAACAAGTCAGTCAAGGTGTCAGTCGTCATACATGCTTTATTTTATAGAAGTGAAAGGATGACATTAAAAGAGCACAACAAATAGGTCATTTTCAGCATCATTACCTCACTGTGTGACATTCTTGCTCGTGTAGGGGAGGAGATGGATCTGTTTTCAGGCTGTTCCATGTAATGCTTTTTTTATCTGCTCCAGTAATTGTTTTCAGGTGCTTTTTCTGTTGTTGTTTACTGGAAAGGATGCAGATCTTCTCTCTCCTGCAATAAAGCCATACATAGGAAAAACTGTAAGATAAGCAGACAAAATCTTCCAACCTCTCTCCCCTTAGTGGCTGCTTGGTCACATACCTCAGTTTTTGCTGGCTTCTGCCATACCTTTTTCATTGCCTGGAGAGAAACCATGGAGCAAGGAGAGGTGATGTGCACCAGATGACCACAAATATGCTTTTCTTTCACTGCCTCAGTCCAAACCAGTCCCCAGCCATGGCAGGACTCGGAAGTCAGGTCATCACATGGACGAACCTGCCCTCACTTGTGCGGGGGCAGGAGGAGGTGCAGCAGATTCAGGTGTTGCCCACCCTCCCTGCAGGTGAGTGCTGCGGGTGGACTTCAGAGATGATGTGCTCAATTGCCCTTTCCTGGGACCCCTGCTGCTCCCCAGCCAGGTGGCGTGGCCTGTCCTGTACATAGCATGGGGCATCCTGTCCATGTCTGTGGCCGGGCCCCAGGGCATGTAGCGGGAATAGGGGGTTAGCCTGGGCAGTGGGAACATCCCCTCCAGGCACAGTACTCCAAGAGTATGTCCCCACCTGGCAGGCTAACACATCCATCCAAATTTGCACATGTGCACCCAGCAAACATGCTCTTCTAATACCTCCTTTCCTCCACTCCCTTGCCACCCCCATTATCTGTGACTTTCTGTACTTACTTGGATATTGAATTAGAAACATTTAAATATATTCTTTGATCCTCCACTAGAAATGGTAGCCCAACACATTTGGCTGTCGGCAGATTGTGGGGACTGTATTCACATGCCTGTAAAGAAAATATCTATGGTTTTGTATAGAAATCCAGCTGTGTTCACACATGTGCCATGGCGCATGCTGCACTGAAGTGTGGTGACAGTCACAACTGAAAACACAAGATGCTTTCAGGACCCTGTAATTGAAGCAAAAGAAGGAAAGGCTGTGCTTAGAGCCCATAGTGATCAGTACCAGGCCATGCACTCCACAGAACGCTGCCTTGTAACTGGCAGCATTTGACAGACTTTCTAATTGGTTTCTGGGGCTGGTGGCTGTTGCTTGCACAGAATTGGAAATCAGAGCCACGTGGAGCCAACTGAGCGGCTGAGGTCTGTGCTGCACAAGTTAACCTGCAGCCAAGTGGCAGCAGAGCTGATCCCTGAGGGAGGTGAAGCAGAGGAAGGAGGGCTGGAAAGGGCTGGCAACCATCTGTGGCTACTTGGAAAGATGCCTTGTTACATCAGTGCCCTGCACCTCTGCCAAGGGATGGGTGGTTTTTGCTGGCAGCAATGACTTCATCCCATGCCAGTGCCTTCCTGGGGGCGTGACTTTCAGTGGAAGTCTGAAGGCCAGTCCCACTGCTGAAGCTGCCTGCAAGCTCCCCCTCCAGGAGCCTTGGCAGGGATGTGATTGTTGTGCCACCAGCCATCATAAGCCTGTGTAATGGGGCTTTTGTATTTCTTATCTTACCTCATTTTGTTTTCCACAGGTGTGTTTACACTTGCCCTCTCCCTCTTTCTCTCTTTAAATACGTACCCTACAAGTGTATGTAGACCAAAGCACACCCATTTATGTACTGTACTTATGATATTTTTGGGGTATTCCCCTGGATTAAAGGAGTTCATGCTAAAGATGCCCATATACGCTTGAATATTCATGCAACCCTTTGATAATTATTTACTGTCAGTTCGAGGGGTTGGGTTTGATTTTCTGCTGCAAAAATTTCAGTGTCACCAACTTAAGACTTGCTGTCCAGTCCCCCGAGAGCTGAATGCCCCATGTCAAGCAGCAGGAAGGATTAACTCTCTACTTACCAGAGTTTACCAGGGCTTAAATAAAAGGGCTTTACTAGAAGAGCTGAAACAGAGAAGGGAAAAACAATAAAGCATCAGCTTGGAAAATGTGGTGAATCTGCCCAGACTTAGAGAAAACTATGGAGAAAGTTGCTCTCCTGCACCTGAAATGCATGTGGGTTCAGGGAAGATTACAGTATATTCCAAGAAAAGTACTCACACTCTTATGGCTTGGCAGAAAGGCCTGAGATATCTATGTTGCTATTTTTATTAGATTCTGCCTAACACTACCTTGCCAGATACTTGCTGCCATTAGTCTTCTTTTTCTCCACCACTTCTTTTCCACCACTCCTTCACTGTCCAAAACTTCCCAAAGTATTCCAGTTTGTTTTTTTTTTTTAAATAAGTCACGGAAACATGACAGTGGCTCTTAGAGACATACCTGGTCGGTCAGATATTCCTTCCTGAAATCTTTCCTCATACTCACTGGGCCCAAATCTTACTCTTCCCACCTCTGCTGGCCCCTGGGGTTTCCAGGACACAAACATTCCATTTCTCCTAACTTTTAAATGCAAAGATTTTTTTTAAAGAAAAATTCCCAAACTTGATTGTAAGTAGCAAAGAAATCCCAGCCTGTGCAGTCAGACTCCTGTGCTCCTCTGCCACTGGAAGGGGTCTGTCCTGTCAACAGACACAAGTATTGAGCTCTTGCCTTTTAAATCTCCCAGCCCCCAGTTTGAGCATATGCACGTAAATATGTATATACACACATATATATGTGTGTGTATATTATTATATATGTATATGTTAGCAGGGAGACCATGGGAGAAGGGAAGGCAACAAAGAATCCTCCCACTGTCCTCCACTTTGTGGGTACACCAAATTAAGGGAAGAGATTCACCATGTGAAGGACCCTAGTAACGATTTTAAACAACTAAATGAGGAACACTGCAGAGAGCCTGTGTGATTGTCTAAGCTCACTTGCATTGTAAACCACATGCTCCTATGCCTTGGAGTGTCTCTAGGGAATCTCCATGTTGGGATGAGTCTTACTATGAAGGTATGACCGAGCTGTGCCATCTCTGCAGTTCAAGATCTGTCCAGAGAAATGCTGTCTGGCCCCAAGTTTGAAAATAACTCTGCTAGCCAGAGATCTATTAAGCTGTGTCCTTGTTAGCTGGCTTTAGCAGAAACCACAAAGATAAGACAATTTTGACTCTGAATAACACAGGACTAATTTTTTCCCTGTATGTTTTCAGGATAGTTTGATGTTATGTGCTCAGTTTCATTGTTTCCCTTAAAAATATTAATTCTATAAAAGAATATCAGTCTTAACTTGTCTGCATGTTCATAGAGGTGTTAATTTTTTTTATAATTAACAGGAACATTAAATCAAGAGAGCACTTGTTTAACATTTCAACACATTTTTGTCTGAAGTGATTCACTCAGCTTGTTTTCCTGGAAAAGGTGTTTTCTGGGCCTGTAATCCCCTAGGTATGTGTTTCCTCTTCCAATACTGAACTGGAATGGACATATGGGAAAAAAATCTTATCTTGTTAAATAATACCTAATAGCACTCCCAGAAAAAGTAATAATGATTTGGCACCTCTCCAGCTATTAATGCTTTATGAGTAACTAATCCCTCAATATGCAGAGTTTTCATCCTTCTTCAGTACAGGGACAAAAAGTCCCAGGGACGCCAACCCATTTGCCAAGTTTCTCAAGCTCTGCATCATCATGGCTTCCACAGATGCTCATTGTAATAAGAAAAATCATGGTGTATTCTTTGATATTTATGTGGATTTTTCATGCAATTTCATAAGGTTTCTTCCTCTTTTTCTCTTTGAATTTTTACTTCAATGACAGGTATGAACTCTATGCATAATACAGGGAATGTATTTAATACACAACAGTTGTTCTCTCCAATGCAAGTGTTTTCTATAAAGGAACCATCCATCACTGCTATATAATAAGCCACACCTTTTCCTGAATGGTTTGTCCTTCTGAACTGACATATGTGGGGATAAATAATATCCACTATAAAACAGGGAATGTGCAAGTACCGAAGTTACTCCTGGAAGAGTTATTAATTTGAGATAAAACTATTAAAAGTGCCCAGATAACTTATGAGTCCAAACATCATTTTCAAAAAAACATGAGATGTAAACCAGTGAAAAGATGTAAATGGCTAACCAACATAAATAACCTAAACCCTAATGAGCCTACCCCAGACTGTTTTACCTCTTCAGCCCTTCTCCTTTTGCATACAAGTTGCACACTCATACGTCCATCAGTGACATTCCCTGGGCTTGTATGTATCCGGAGGATCATCTCAGGACTTTTAAAGATCATTCTTACTTCCTGCAGAGGTTAGTCTCTTTGATGTATCCCCCTTCTCCCACTGGTGCTGGTGACTCGTACAAGAATGTCTACGACTGTCCAAGACCCATAATGTGATTCACTGCCCACGAAAACTACATGGTTCCTAACTAGTTAGGAACTGGTGATTGACTAATATGTCAAAACCAAAATGTTTCATGACAATATTTTTGATTCTGGAAACTTTGCCATACCCAAGCTGGAGCTTTCTTGTCAGTCATGCAGGACCAAGCTGCTGTCCCCTGGCAGCAGCTGACAGACAGCACATCTCTGGATCAGGAGCTGCAGCTCCCAGGCTCTACAGCACAGTAGGGCACATGGCCGGTCTGGAGGGCCAAGAAAGAATGGGACCAAGGGATTCCTATGCCACACATCACATAAGCAGCCCAGGGAACGCTGCAGAGTCACCTCCGACACCACTGCACTTCAGACTTGGCAGCCATCTGAGAAGAACCCCCCACCCCATGCCGTGAGCTGCATCTGATTTTAGAAAAGACAAAAAACAATTTTTTGAGCTTCCTAGAACAAAATATTTTCAGAATTTCATTTCCACAGGAAAGGTAAAACTTTTTCAGGCCCTGTTCCAATTCAGAACAAAAACTGTCTGAAAATGCCACGACTTCCCACAGAAACAAAATGCCAAGTTTTGAGCTACACTTTTTTTTAAAAAAATCTCTTTTTAATTTAAGTCCCAGAACATGAATTGCTAAATATTCTGTGGAAATTGTAGTTTCAAAGCTCTTGTTCCTTATGAGGATATTTCAAATTTCTGCACCCACATTCTTGACCTGGAGGTCACCTCATCCATGTGCCCTCCCTCCTTGACTGTGTATTACACTACTGTGCTGTAGGGTATTTCTGTTCAAATGTGGAACTATGACTAGGGAATAGAATGGCAGACTATCTGTTGAAACTAAAATTAAATGAAATGATGTGATGCAAAGTGAGCAATGTGTGACACAAACATAATAATGTGCAAACAGAAAGGACCTAACTGAGTTTCTCTGATCACCATAGGGAATTGGCTACACTTTTCCTGATAATATAGAATGCTGATGGATGGTCAGGTCCTTTTGTATGCATGGGTTTCTTAATTTCTCCTACTATGGACTGTGGCTCCCTAGCAATTGGTGTGGGACCTGATCCTTTCTTGCTTGTTCAGGGACTCTCACTTACTCCTCACAACACCACTTAGGCTGTATGGGGGTATTCACTTGCTACCTCCATGCACAAGTGAGCCTGCTGGCCTGCTGAGAGAAGAGTGGTGATGGGAAGTGAGAGTGACAGAAAGCTGGAATTATTAATTTCTAATGCTCTGAAAAAAACACCAATTTTTAAAAGCGTAGAAGGCTAGAAATAAACAAGACATTAGAAGCAAGCTCCATCCTTTCCACGTCAAGGATGTTGCCTGAAATTTTGCACACTGTCCTTCAAGGTGGCAACAAGCCCTAGCTTCTCTAGCCGTCATTCCCCAACAGAGGAAAAATGTCGTCTGCCCAGCCCTGCAGAGACTGCTCTAAGCAGTCAGTGAGCTGCCATTCCTGCTGGTCAGTGTGGACTCCAAACATTTCCTTTCCACCTCCTCTATTTTCTTCACGCTCCTTGTTCTAAATCCTTGTGCTGTGGCCTGTAAGGTAAGAACCTGGAGATACAAATGCAGAACAACTTCATACCACCTGAAGCTACAAAATTTTTCTTTCTCCTTAACTCAGGAAACAGATAGTCCAGTGGAGGACATGAGTCTCACCTATTTATTATTTTTGTCTGGACATAGTCACATGCTTTCAGTAAAGAAGACCCAGATTCTTTTGTGAACCTTCCTAACAGGCTTTAATTCATAGCTCCTTGATACCTGCAAGTGAACAATTCTGCTTGCAATAAAAAGTTATCTCCCAAGAGGACCTCTGATCTTAAAACAAATGCTGTTTAATTCACCACTCATTAGGAGTGTATCAGGATTGATTTATTAAGCACTTCTGACCCCAAATCTTTTGAACAGCATTCCTTCACGATTAAATAGGGAATGGATTTGGTCAACACTTCTGGCAGGCAGACTGGAAGAACGCAAGTGATTCCTAAAAACATTACTACCATGTAACTTAATGAAAATATACTACATGTTGGCATGCACTTGGCCCAGACCTGAATGGATATGTTTTCCAGCCAAGCCAAGGTGACTTCTGCAGTAAATATGGCCAGAACAATTCATTAATTATACATTTGTGGTTGTTCCACCTTTGTGTATTTTAGAAATATGCAGTCACATTCAATCCATCAAAAAAAAAAAAAAAGGCAATATCTTTGGGTCCAAAGGAAATCAATGTTTACGGTAAGCACACAACAGTCTGTGGCAGCAGACAGTATTATACTGTCTAGGGAATTGGTTTCTACTTTCTGCTTAGTATTCAAAGAACAGAGAAATGGATAAAACTATCCTGAAGTTTTTTATAAGTGACTGGCTACAGACAATTGCTTTCTAGTTGAGAAAAACAAACTTTCCTGCTAGTTGTACCCAGGTAATTACAAACATGAAGAGACTTGGCCTCTGTTCTTTGAGCTTATAAACAAAACACTTCAAACCTTGTAGTAAGAATCAAGAGTGAAAAATACAACCTCCTGCTGTATACCTTGCCATCCTCATTTGGCTGCAAAAGCAGTGTGAAACCATGACTGCTGCATGGAATAGGCTGTTGGCTGCATGACTTGTCTGGCCAACAAAGGTATATGCAGTAAATCTGGTATGTGCCTTCCCCTCTCTTCTGGCTTCTGGTTAACAATAGAGTGCAGTATCTGACTTGTCTCTCCCTGCAGAGATACAAGAGCAGAGAACTTGCCAGAATATTTGCATCTACATAAATCACTAAGAACAACTGTTGCTTTAGGTGCCGCTAGAATGCTAAGCAATGCCATCAGGTCTCACGACTTCATCAGAAGATTGCTAAAAATGTGAGCTATTATCTTCAATCAGATGTCCTGTTTGCAGGAGACTAAGTGGTCTGACTTTAGGCACCTAACTGTCCAAATCAGATGTCTGTTTCTGGTGGGTTTTCTCTATTCTTAGCAGAGCGCAAGGGCTCCTTCAGACAGTGAACTAGATGACAGAGGAAGCCAATAGTGACAGATTAAGGTCCTGAAGTTAGTTCCTGTTGCCTGAAGTTAGTAAGAACTGTGCAGAAAAGACCTACAATGTTAAACATTGTCAAACACAATGTGGCAATAGTAAGGATCTGACAACAGGATTTTCTGTGGGGTGTAGGCAGGTTCCTGTGAGCCAATTCCACCTGGAACACGCAGAATCCCAGCTGTTTCATCTGGTGTCAGCAGGGCTGAAGAGCAGCATCCCTTGCTCCATGAGCACCCACACAGCTGGGAAGGGTGAGCTGGTGGGACAGGTAGGCACATCTTGCCAGGCTTCCTGCACATAGGCTCCCGAAATGGGGTCATGTTGTCCTCATTCCAGAAGAGCTGACTCCTTCACAGGTGGTTTCCAGTCATATGCCCCATATGATGAAATTGGGCATGGTCCAAGCTGCTTGCTGAGGTGGGCACCATGAGAGCAGCCTGATCCAGTATGGTCAGCAGGCTCTCTCCTGAGATGTGAGCAGGAGCCTCAGCAGACAGGAATGGAAACTGCCCATCTCCAGACACTGTCTAACCCAGGGAACAGGACTTCTCTGCAGTGTAGGTGGGTGAGGAATCCTTCATTTGGTAGGACCAACATACCTGAGAGCAACATAAAGCCATTGATCACCTTGCATTGCTAAGAACAGGAGACAGAAAAAGCTTTATATTTTACACTTCCTCACTGAAAATGCATGGAAAGTTTGTTCACTCTTCTGAGACCTTTTCAAGGGGCCACACAAGTGGCAAGCTGAATAAAGCCAGACACGTCCAGATCTGCCTTTCGCTTGGGTCTTATAGCTAAAAAAATATGTGGTACATGAAAGACGCTTTGAAGTGACTGATGTTGACGCTGCAACGCATTTGGATGAGCGCAGAGAATACCACAGCTGACGGTGTCAGGGGGGCTCTTCCTCTTCATGAAGGGAGAAGCTGTGGATATCTAAGAGCTCTTTCCAATATACTTTGTGTCTATATTTAAAGGACTGAGAAAATTTACATTCTGCTGAAAAAAGAGAAGAGTTCATGACACGGGAGTGAGGGTAGAACAGCATCTGCTGCTCTGTAGTGTCTCTGTGTCCTGCCTCATAGTGCAGTTGTCTCATGGAGCCCACCTTTCCCTGGGTGGCTGCTACAAATTATTCTGATGGCAGAGGTAGTTTTTGACGTTGGAAAACGTTCCCTGTAGATGGCAGTGAGTAGATTTATTTCTAACCTAAAGAAAATTTGTGATCTAGGGTCTCCAGAATAAAACACACAAGCACCTACAGTAGCTGGTATTTTTACAGCAATTCAAAGAGCTGCCCAAATGACCTTTCTTCTCTTGGTGATGAAACAATTCAGTGTGTTTGAGATAGGGGTTTCCATGTAGATTTGTTGCAAGGTAAATAGACAAAGGGAAAAAGAGCATCATGAAAGCCAATAAAGAGAAAAACATCAGCTTTGTGTCAAGTGCAGAACCACTGCAAAATCCACATCATAGAACAGGCTGAGAGTTTGTGAGATGGTAGAACTTTCATTGTCTTAGGGTATATTTTAGGCATTAATTAGAAAACAAATGTTTAGTGTCTCAGGCCAAAGGTGTAACAAAAAACAAAATCCAGTCCACCTGCTACCATTAGACCAAGAGGCATCCACATCACCACCCTGTCCCAGATGAACCCCTCTGGGTGCTGTTCTGCTCATTTTAGGTCAGTCAGGTAGAGGAGACCAGAGGCACTTTCTTCTAGGAGAGCAAATAGTGCAGAGGATTGGAGCTGGAGTGACCTGGCAAGGTCCTGGCAAGGAAACAGAATGGCGCTTGTGTGGGAAGATGAAGCAAAAAAGCTGAGGACTGAAGGAGTTACATGGGGTCATCTTGGAGCCCCTTACCCCTGTCATCTTCCTATCTTAAAAAGGGAAAACTCTAGGGCACATAGCAAACCAAACATGAATCCAATCTGTTCACTTGGAAGCTTTTTCCTGTTCATAAAGTCATGAATAGTTCTCAAATATTCCTGTGTGATTAAAAAGAGGAAATGCAAATATTTTATAAGCTTTGGGTTATAGGATCAGGCCTTTAATAGTTTTACTTGGCTTTATAAGCTCGATCCTGTCCTAGTGAACATGATGGGAGGTCAGTTATCAAGCCACAGGGGGCAAGATAAAGCTCTATATGAGTTGCTATTTTTTACTCTTAGTCTTATTGGGCCAAGCCCAACTTCAGCTGAAGTTAATGAAAAGACTCCTGCTGACTTTAATGGGAGTTGGATCGGCCCTATTGTCCTTTGCTGAGTAAAGTAATTTTAAAAGGTCAGAAGGTGAATTAAAAGAAAAAGAAACAACTACATCGAGAAGCTTTATTCGACGTGCTCACCTTATAAAGCAGAGGTGTTGTCTTAGCTGGTGAGAGTAGTTCAAACTAGTCCTTGTAGACTCTGCAAGGATAACAAAGCATGGTTTTACTCAAAAAAACGAGTGGAAATTAAAAGTGCTAAGTTCCGATTTAATGATTTCCCAGTGGCTTCTATCTGCTCAATTTACAAATAAAACAGACACCAAAGTTAGATCTTAATCTCAGTGAGCAACCTTGTGCTGGTGCAATTCCACTGACTTTAATGGATTTCTTGATGCTTCAATGGATTTCTTCTTGACTGACATGGGTGAGAGAGCTAAAAAAAGATGTGTTTCTAATTGCTGTGGCTACACCTCGACTTGGACTATGGACATCTTGCTCTTCTTTCAGGACAGTCACTCCTCCTTCTACACCGGAAGCTACTTGGTAGTCAAAACGACAGGGAAGAGAAGGAGGATTAGTTAATCAATCTGTTGACTGTGTAAAAATGAGCACAGTTGCAGCTGATTTTCCAAATGCTGCCTTGCCTCTGAAGGACTAAGAAGACAAAAAAGAAAGAAAAACCTACAGTTGTGCTCTGTGAACCTTCTGGGTTTTGACTTGCAGTCTGGGTCCTCTCCACCTCTAAAAAAGCAGAACACAGGCCTTATTACCATATTCAGCAGATAAAACTATGAACAACTCTCATGCACTAGCTGTCAGAAGATGCTTTCGGCAATCAGCTTCACAAAATTTTTCTTTTCCCAATTACCCCATTAGCAGGATGTGTTTTAGGATCCAAGGGGCATAAAGCATGCTGAATTTCTTGGGAAATGGCTGAAGGAGTTTGGTTTTGAATTCTTTGCATTGTCCTTGCTAAATATTTCATGTTGTGAAATTCAGACATTCTTCTCTGATACAGGCTGTAGTAATAGGAAAATTAAAGTGTACACTCCCTCCAGCCCAATTTGGTGTGAACACCCCAGACCCCAATTTATTGCCATTTTATATATACAAAAAAATCTCTACCAAGCTGAGATGAATCAGAGCCATCTTTCCAGCATATGGCTAAAACTAAATCGAGAGAAGGATGGCTTCATTGGGCTAATCCAAGAAAGGAAAAAGCCCTCTGAGCAGTTCCTTTCCAGGCAGGTTAACAGTCCCCCTCTCAGCAGGTTCTGACCATCAGTGAAATAACCCTTTCCTCCAACCTCACCTCCCACTGGGTAGGAATTCGATGCATGAGCAGAGGTCAGTGTTAATGCCATCCTGCTAAAGGCATCCAGCTTTCATTCACAAAACAAACCACTTTACTGGCTTCAGAGAGAAAAGGAAGTAATCCAGGAGAAAAAATGTTCAAAGATTTTCAATTAAGCAAGAATCAGTTTACAGTATAATACCAGTTGCAAAAGGGTCAAATCAAGCATTGATATAACATATCTTTAAAGCAGCTTCTTAAGTGAGAATCAATGAAAGATTATTTTGCCCATGTCTCAGCTTAATGGCACACTTACACAAATAAGATGAGAAACTACAGCTGCAGTGAACACTTGTGCTGCCTGCTGCAGTTTACAGAACAAACATTTGGGATCTATCTGGCTAATCATGATATATTTTTCATGTGATCATCTGTTTATGCTTCTTTGGTTTATATTTCTTGGGACTGGGCTGCATGCCAAGGGGCTGGGGGCTGGAGTCAGAAAACACCCCCCAGTTCCATGGGACCCTCACAGGACCCTCAGTCACAGCTGTTCCAGGCCCCACATGGGAACAGCCCCCCCCAACTCCTTCTGCCCATTCCTGAGGATGCACTGTGCTTGTAGCTACATGGTTTAACCCCTCCTTTTCTTTCCTCAGCCCCTCTGGCACTGGAGCCA
Organism: Oxyruncus cristatus; assembly: GCA_013399855.1. NCBI lineage: Eukaryota > Metazoa > Chordata > Aves > Passeriformes > Cotingidae > Oxyruncus > Oxyruncus cristatus. The sequence goes on from VXAY01001701.1 coordinate 52,865, forward strand.
CAGACTGGGCTCACATCTGCATATGCTCTTTTGTGCTCATTTTAGCCAAAAAACTGCATGGTGCCCTGGGGTAGCTCAACTGGGCCAGTGATGGAGACACATATTTCTACATTCATTTCCAAAAAATTCTTTTTTTTTCTTAATGTGGTAGCATAAGGGGCTTGCCATGGTTGGTCACTGAGCTGGGGGTGCTAGGGTGGCCACTGCTACCATGTCCCCAAAGGCTCTGTACTGTAGTCCCTGCACCAGCCCATCCTCTCTTTCCACACAACATGGCTATTTTGCCAGGCAGAAACCTTTATCTTTCAGCCATGGGCATCCACAGAGGCCACGTTTTCCACTACAGCTTGTGCCTCCCCATCCACAGCCCCGCAGCCAGCTTGAGCCCCAGGGTATAGGGCTTATTTCTGCCCTTGCAGACCACAACCAGCAGGACCAAGTTGCCCCTGTCAGAGGCCAGCACAGCTCAAGTCACCAGTGATGCTGCTCATGGCCTCTGCAGCCCCCATGGCCTCCCCACACAGACCCAGCGGGTGTTCCTCTGCAAAGCACAGGCGCAGCAGCAACCCGCTGTTACTTGACAGTCAGATTGCCAGAGCTGAAGAAACAAAATCAGGGTGAAATTTGGGCTAAGCAGCTGTTAAGATCCTGGGAAGAGGCCGGCTGCATGAGAGATCTCCTGCCTCTCTCCCATGGAGGGAACATAGCTTGTTCAGAAAATACTGAAGCAGATGCACTTCTGTTGCCATTGCAGAATACAGAGGTTAAAAGAACCAGAAAATAAGCCAGTAATGGCCTATGCCTCCAGCTCAAGGCTAAGATAAATTTTAGAAGTGTCAATACTGCTTGCGGGGCCTCCAGCTGTGATGCAGCAAAAATGGGGTCCTCTCAACACCACAGCACCTGTTAGACGTTGGTAGCAGGTGGGAGGGTTTGGAGTAGCACTTTCAGACAGTTCTAGTTTTGGCAAAGGAGTACGTTTCTTTGAGCCCCCACCCAGCGTGGCTGGGAAAAGTACAGTAAGGAGAAGGAAACGCAGAATGAACCTGGGTAAGACCACAAACATGCAGCTCCGTAACAGTGACCCATGCTGTACCTGGTTACTCCTATGATGGTCACTGAAGTTACCTACTTTCCTGATTAACAGGCAAATAAATAATATCATGTTGCTTCTTTCTTCTCTATCAGTGGTCACGCAGCAGCCCCGCACAGGACCGCAGGCTTGCTGCACAAGCAGCATGAGGCCCACGGTGGGGTTGTGCCCTGTGTCCTCCTGAGGTTCTTGCCCCATTTCAGCCAGGCTGGGGTCTCATGGGGTTGCTGGCTCTCCCACATGAAACTTTCAGCTGGACCTTGCCCTTCGCCACAACAGCAGCAGTAGAGTCCGTGGGTCCTTCTGCACACACAGACACTGTCCCTCTGAGGGTCTGGCATATAACAATGGGGGCTGTTATGTCCTGCCTGCTGTCCCAGCACTTTTAAGATTTTGTGGGATGGGTATCACCTCTCTGCTCAGAAGGCTGTAAGCTGAAGTAGTTTCATCTACCCTGACTCCTGGCAGGACTTGCGCCATAGCAGAAAACAGCTCCTTCTAACATCCCACCACTGGGGAGAAGGCAGTGGAACATAGCAAGCCTGCTTTACTGGGGAGAAATGCGTCTGTTCTTTTCAAATGCCTTAGAGCTGAAAACAGATCCCACGTGGCCAGGTGTGATAAAGGACAGGTGCCTGGGAGCCTGACTCCCAGGGCCCTGCAACCTCCATGGCTCCCAGCACGGCCTGAAAGAGCAACACTGCACGCTGGACTGTCATGCAAAGCCAAAGGATGTTAACTCCCTGGCTGAAAAGAGTGAATGAGTGTTTCTCTGTGCTGTCTCTACCTCTCTGAAGATGTTTACTTTGCACCTTTGTGCTTTCCCTCTATTTCCTTCCTCTCCACGCTGCTAATACATTAAGCATAGACTAGCAATGATAGAGAAGAAATGAAAATGCAGTCTTGACACCAATGAGGAGGAAAAGATTAAGGTAGGATGGGTGACTGAGGGAAGGGAGCAGTGCACTTCTTTGGCTCGTGGGTCCCCACAAGGAAGCCCAAGAGCAACTGTCTCTTCCTTCTTTACATTCCCATGGCATAGCACTTCAGTCTGTGGGAATATTGTGCAGATGCAGAGGATCAACACCGTGCAATCAATCCTTTGCAACCAACTGCCAGCAAAACTACTGGAATGTAATTTTAGTAGTAGTAGTAGTAGTCCTTGAGGTAGTCCTTGTTACTACAAAGAATAAGACCAGGAGGCACATTGAGGGGCACAGTGAGGGACACACTGGCTGTCAGAAGGAAGTCCCCCTCTTAGGCTGAGATGTCCCAGTTCATACACTTCTGTAAAGAAATTCCTTTTCATCATGTTTAAAGTTGGTTACACAGTACAAATCCTCTTCCTTGTTGTCCACTAGCATCACTGAGTCTTTCAGACAGAGCCTGGAGTCCTTTTGCCTGTGTTGAACATGTTATGTCACATGAAGCGGGGGGGATGGCTGAACAAGAATAGTTGGCTGCCAGAGAGGCTGGTGGTTGCTGCACAGGCAATTTTTCCTTTCATCGATCATTCTTAGGCAAGCCAGGATGTTCCTTTCTCTCAAATCTGGATCTAAAAGTACAAGCCCCAGACTGCTTAATATTCTGGGTGTTGAAGAAATTTCACATTCCTGCAGTGGGACATATACAGAAACTCTTTGTAGTATTTGAGACTCTGTAATACCTGAGTGGTTTTAAATTTTCTTTCTCTTTTTCCATTAGCAACATGAGAAAGCACAAAGCCTCACATATTTGATGATTGCACAAATGGGATTTTTTTTGGGGGGGGGGAGGGGAATAATTTCAGTCTGATCTTTCTCCATTATTTTTATTTAACTCTTCATTCCTCAGTTCAACTCTACTTAATCCAAAGTAGAAATAATGAAGTGGCCCTTGTGTGAGGAACAGCACTTGGAAGAGACAGTCCCTTGGAGACCACAGGTGCTGGTGGCCTCGTTTTATAGGATGGCGACTGTCTGGAAACACCAAGTCTATTCATGTGAAAAATATATCTCATGTGAAATATGGGCTTTCATGGATCATCTAGTAAAGGTGAACGTTTTTTGTATCATATTGCACACTAGGAAATAAAAAGCAAACTGCACTGACAGGATGCATTGACAGAGCCCTTTCTATGGCAGATTTTTATGTGTTTTCCAGAGTCTTTAATTCTCTTACTTCAGAGTCCCTCTCACTGTGGATTTATGACATGTTTCCTGCCTCCCTTCTCCTCATCTGTTCCTCCACATCTCTTACTTGAACTACTTTAAAGAGACACATTGACGCATATCCCTGTGATGAAAGCGAGCAGATAGCTCTGGACCCGACAGTGTGTTTCTCTGCAGCGTGGTGACGCCGGACCCGCCAACACACACAGTCAACAACGGAGTGCAAATGCAGCACACAGAGGGACGTATGCCTGGCAGGAAAAGGCCATGAACCGGGAGGTAGAAAGGCTTGGCTTGCGTGGACCAGTCAAAATATTGCTATATTACAACCCTTTGGATGCCTACTTGGGGCTGCTGGGTGCAAAGTAAAACTCTTACTGCTATTAAGTCACAGCCCATGATGGCAGCAGTTTGACAGTCCCCTTTGGAATAGTTACCCCCTGACAGGTAACTTCTGATACCTGACATAGATGTACTCACCTTAAAAACCCAAAGCTACTCCACTACCCACCAGTGCTTTCACCAGCGACACACATCCTGCCCCCACAATCTCGCTCCTCGCACTTTCTCTAAGCCCAGGCAGCACCTGCTTGCTCAGCTTTAAGTAGCAGGGGAGTAAGGACAGCATCCAGAGTCAGAAGCCAAGGGTCTCCCCTGTGTGGTCATGCATGTCTGGGGACTAAAGCAAGGATGGTGAATTAAAGGTTCCCCTCTCTCAGCATTACTGTCTGCCTGACCTCAGATGGCTCCTAACGGCTTTTGTGCCCTAGTTTTCTCCTACATAAATGATATGAGTCTATCTGTCCCCTGGGGTTTTAATTTTTTTCCTTTTTCTCTGTGTTTCTCCTCCATTCTTACAGATTCAGTTCAATGCCCAAGAACATTGTATTTGCTAATGCTTTGAGATAAATTCATTTAAAACATGTTTTCAAGTCCCTCAGCTTCTCAATGCACTGCATCTCACAGCGGTGTGAGATCCTAGCACCAGGTCCAGACCCACAACTGAAGTATACCAAATGCTGTAAGAGATCACTGCCCTCTCCCCACTGGTGTTCATCCTTCCCCTGTCTAGCCCAGGGAATCTTTTTCCTTTTGTTCTCATAAGAAATGTTTATCCTTAGAGCAACCTCCCATCTCTCATCAAAAAGTGAAATGCTGAACCCCTTTGCAAAGACAGTGTTCGTCAGTATCCCTTCCCAGGATGTCCGTTCCTGGGCAGCCTTTCAAATGGATGCCTTGAGCAGCAGTGATCACTCATCCTGCAGAAACAGTAGTTCATGGCAACTCATTGCCTTTGCCTTCTGCTGGGTAGAAGCTTTTGGGGGATGTGCAATTATAAGGGATGCATCAATCTACCTTTAAAATGATTTGGCTGCTTCCTGCAGCTTTAGAGGCTGCACATAGTCTGGTTACATCATCATAGGAAAATTGCTTGTTCTGATCAGTACAACCATAAGTTAAATCCCAGCTGTTCTCTGTGTAAATGTGTATGCCAACAATATGTAATGTTATAGCTATTAAGATCCTTTTCAATAACACTAGAGTAAAAACCAGTATTTTCACCATACCACTTTTAAAATAATTCTGTGAAAATACATAGATCTGCCTCTTGATCTGCTTATAAAATCTCCTACAAGAAGGTGTTTCTAAGCATACTAAAGTTTTTCCAGTGTTAGCATGACCCTTAGAGCTTGCTATCTACTGAGATTAGCAAAGGGACTGTTTTTTAAAGAGGGCTATGGAAAATCATTACAAAAATTCAGACTTGTGAGGTCATGCTCTTCCACACCTTTTCAAAACATTATGTATTTGGATTAGTTCAAACATCTGTCACCTGGAGTAAAAATATTAATTGATACAAACGTTTCAGAGCAAGGCTTGCACAGAGCTCACCAGCATTCCATAACATTCTGCAATACTGAATCCCACAGAGTAACTCAGTGTTTTACAGAGAGGTTCTGTCTCTTGCTTCCACTAAAACCTCCTGCCTGGAAATTTCATTGGGTCCCTCTAGTTTTTGTGCCACAAGAAAGAGAGAACCACTGTTCCCTCTTTTCAACATCATCTTACAGTAATCTGGTCACCTGCCAGGATACTTTGGATACAGACAAGAAAGCAAGGTTTGAGATGGAAACAGTTAAAATCTCACTTTGACAGCTGCATCAGCAGGAAACAGCCTCTTAATTTGGAAGTGTGAGAATGAATCCCGCTGTACATAGAGAGATGGGCATTTCTGCAACTTCTCATTTTAGACATAGTCCCTCCCAAGGGCATTGTTTCCCACCACTGCACTGGTGTAGCTTTGGAGTAGCTTTTTGGGAAGGTTCCTTAACTCAAGTTAACCCTGACCTAGAAAACACCAGTCCAATACTATAGCTTTGCTCTCAGCTCAGATCCATGTGAATCATGCTTGGAGTTCAGCATGTTAGAAAAACACAGAAATGAGAGGGGGCCAACTCCTAATTCCAGGGAAGTGTCACAGGAGTCCTGTCACCATTTAAAGTCACCTGCCTTCCAGCCCTCACCTTTAAGTTCACAGGCATGCTGGGCACATCCTCTCCCAAACCAGGCCGTTTTTTTGGAGGTTTTGGTTTAGTTTTGAGTATTCTGTAGCTGAGCTTCAGTCATTGTTTTCTCTTGCCTTTTTCCATAGCATACTTATGCTACCAAAGGACCAATGATAAACCTACTTTTGAAGGGACCTTAAAACCTGAGAGACTGACAGTCTGCCTGAAATCTCTTAAGTGCATCAAGGCAGTTGTCACAAAGGCCTGTTTGGTCAAAGGCCTCTTCCATGCTTCTTGGCTAACTAAAGCTGGATACACACCCATTAAGTCCAAGGGACACATTTCTGAAGAGTTTTCTAATGTAGATAGCAGAAGTTGTCGCAGGACAGCAGGAAGAGCAAAGCGTAGGGTCTCAGAGTGCACAGCACTGCTAAGGGGTTTGCAGGATATGGCTCTCAGGCATCAGAAGTGATCTTCTTGCCACATGCAGCAGAGCAGTCTCAAACAAATTTGCTCTGCAATATTGCTCATAGAAATGGCATAGGGCTGTGGAAACATGGAGGAACCATTTCTGCAATATGCCGTCAGCTCGTGAGAAATTTTGCAGGAAAGAAAGTGCATAGCAGCTCCCAGTTTCCCTAGGCTACAGGCATCAAACCTGCAGGCAGCCTTGCTGACACTGTATAACTGTCCACAGGTAGGGTAGGCTGAATGACACCCTTTGAATCACAGAGTTTCATGTCTCTGGCAAATGAAAAAGCAGACATCGATAGATGATAAATATAGTGAGAATTGTATTCTAATTGGAAATAAGACATATATGACCTTGTACTGGATCAAATAACATGAAGGATTAAAATGGTTGTGCCGAATAATTGAGATCCCAGTTGTATCATTTTTCCAATAATTTTAAAGTTATGCCACAGAACCAGAAATATTCCACTAATGAAAAAGGTTGCTCATAAAAGGGAAAAATACCAAAGAGCCATTAGTGAATAGGAACATCAGAAAGAGAAGCAGAATTTTCCCAGTCCTCACCCTTTTGTATGTGCTTTGCCTACTTTGTAGGCTTTGATTCTTTTATAAAATTGCTTGATTTCTTTATAAACACAAAGAAATTCCTGACAAGCAGCTAGTGTACTCATGCAAACGCATCAGATGCATGCTGATGCTGAAATTTTTCTTTACTTTTCTACCCCTGCATGCATATGTGGTGCTGTGCAGTTAGAAAGAATTGACAAGACTTAATCCGAGTAACAACTACATTCAGTTGTAAACTGGGGGGTTCAAAGCAGGAATATTCATGGGGTTTAAGCCAGCTCCATCTGAAGGATCACTTTCTAAATTTAGACATGAGTAAACAAATTCCTTCCAACTGGGACTGTTTGTCCCCAGTGCCATACAAAGCAAGGAGCTGTAACCACAGGCACATTTGAGGCCTGTGTCATACAACTAGTAGCTTGAAATTCAGACTACAGCCTCTTTGAAAAGACAGTATTTTTCCAGAAATGTTTATTTTACATTTAGAGCTGTTATTGTTATTTCTTCTCAGTGGTGTAGAAGTCCAGTTGGAAGAGTTTTCTTTCCTCTGCACTGAGGCTGAAAATTCCTGGAAAGCCATGACAATATTCAGCATTCATGATTACACAGACAGACATAATTCATGAAAATTGCATAGTCTTTTAATACAGGATTATGAATGAGCTCTAATGTTGAAATTATATTAGACTGGATTTCAGAACATATTTAACATATTTCCATACAGCAACCCTGGGATGTCTTTTCAATAACAGTGATTATTATGGGCAGGCTATTTTTTATGAAAACATTAGTTCAAGGTGGACAAGGCCACCTGAAAAATGTTGTACATCTTTATGGTTGATGTTTTAGTAGTTTTGAATTAATTTTTTTCACAGCCAGAATGAAATGTTTCACCATATAATTCTTCATGCATGTTTTCAAAGAAACCTGGAGACTTTGCCATGAATTTTTGAAACTGTAAATACAATCTCAGGCATGAAAACTCTTTGTGAGCTGAAGGTCAGCATTTCATCCCAAGTTAGCTGTTATCCTCAAAATATAAAAAATATTCCTAGCTAATGACTGTCTTTTAAAAACAGTGGTTGCCTCAGGTGATTCGAAGGCATTTCTAAGTACCATCCTGTGAACAATCCTAGGCTTACTCTTTCACAGGCTTCCAACAGCTGACTGCCCAGCCCACAGGTCTTGATAAGGACAAGCTGTTGGATTGAGTGGAATGGAGTCGGGATTTTTCTTTGTATAATGAAAAATTGAAATGAAGAAGTTGCTGAGGACAGCACATGCATTTGAAAAAACAGAAGTCAGTGACTCACCTTTGGGACTGCCAATACTAGCAGTTTCTCTACCTGTCCTCGTGGCACTGATCCCCTGGACCAGTGGCTCAACTCTGCCATTTTGCCCATTTATCCTTCCTTACAGGAAGCAGCAGAGCTCATATTCCTTTTTTTTTCTAGGTTAAATGTAGTCAGTTTGGATGTATCTACTAGATAAGCCCCAAGGTAACTGAGCGTGTCTTTGGTGATTCATGTGATTGTCTCCTGGGGTTGCTGGACTTGTTCTTCCACATTCACTCACTGCCACTAAGAGCACATGGACTACTGTGGTACACTGATGCTGCCTCCTATTTGCCTCTCTTTCACACTGGTGTCCATCGGAAGTAATGCTGCAGAAAACACTTAGGTTTTACCAGTGTGAGGCACTGAAAGGCTTTCCTTCAGTCATTAGCAAGTTTGATAGCTCTCATTAGTCTAGTTTAGTCACTGGAGAAAAGAGATGTGTGTTTCCTACGCTGATGGCATAAACACTCCCCTCGCTTTTATACTGCTGGAAGAAATGTGCATTTTCAGAGCTAAAACAGTAATCCATTCACGGTGCACTTCTGAAACCAACCCCATTTTATTCATCTCTCTTAAATGGTCAAAACTGTGAAACTGGATGCCACAGGCTCTACACTCCTAACACCTAATAGCGATTCTTTTAAAGGATGTTTTGAAGACATTTGAAATAGGAAGCTCCGTGCCCTATTCTCACTGCTGTTGTGAAACTCTAGATGAGTCCACACAGATGGGGATTTTTATTGCAGTTTAACATTTCTAAACACCACGCTGCTTAAGAATTGGCTGAATCATCCAAAACTGACTTTTCTTTTTGCCCTCTAACTTGACCCACAGAATGTATCTACTAATTAAATGTCAACAGGAAACAAATGTCTTCACAGAGGTAAAGTAGTTACCTATAGCAATTTTGGTTTGTGGTGTAAAAGCTGGGATGAAGAAAATAATCCACATACAGAAAGTCACATACATTTTTAAACAGTATATATAAACTCACGCATGGCCACCCAGAGAGGGATGGAAATGCCTGGAGACAAATGGTTTCTTCAGAGAGGATTCAATAAGGTCTAGGAGACCATGCCTTTTCAGCCAACCTGTTCACAGACATGAGAAATCCTGTACTCTTAGGAAAAGTGGGCTTGGCCAGTTAGCAAGGAGAAGAAAATCTGTGCCTCAGCTGATCGAGTAATTCAGACGGGAATGCACTGCAATTCAGAAGGAAAACAAAACTGTGTCTGAAGGTGTCTCCATTTGTACTAACAGTAGGAACCCAACACACTGGGGCTTCTTTTGCCACTCAGTATCAACTTCTCAAAGAATAATTTATTCCCTTTTTCCACTAAAGACTTAGAAGAAAATCTGACTTTTAGAAATCTACATCACCTGAATAGTTGACTCAACTGGAAGATGAAATAAAACACCCAAAGGGAAGATGAAAACCTACCATCTCACTTGGCATCTGGGTGTAGGAAAAGTGCTGCTCCAACTATGACTAAAACGCTTTTAGATATAACCCACTATTGAACACTGCCTCAGCCTTTCAAGAAATCACCTTCCACTGTAAACACTGACTGCAGCCCATGCAAAATATTTATTCCTCTCATATGAGGATCTCCCACCGGCTTTGAGGTCTCTGAGTTCATAAGTGAGAATACCAAATATTATTCCTGCTGTATGTATGGACATACATACATACAGTCAGTGGACTTGGACTCTCCCCCTCTATGTCATGGTGTCCATAAAGGTGAGTGAAGCTGCCCTTTGGCCAGGCTGATGTTTGGTTTAAAACGCCAGATTTGGGTGTTGCTAAAAGCACCTCCCACTACGGATGTCCTTGTTTTCCAAAGTAAACGGTCTCTGGCGTCTTGTGACCCGAACAGTTCGAGGTGTCTGACCTTGAAAAACAAAAAAATATTTTATTTGAAAAGAAGAATCTGCAGGCTAAATTATTTGAGGCACTGCTTTCCTTCCGCAGCAGGATGCTGAAATGCCCAGACTGTGGCAGGAGCTGCCTATACACCACAGACATACACAGGAATGTATTTGCCCTCTAATGATATATTAAGCTATGGTTTTGAGTTGGCAGGCTACTAAAAGCCCTAGCCAAATAAAGATAAAATTGTAATTTATCAACAGGGAATACTGAATTCATGGTCACTGGTGACTGCTGGGACTGGTGGTAGCCTACAAAGCTGAAGCTGACAATATAAAAGCAATAAATTGCAGATACTGTTTAGACTTTTCTCAGCTTCGGGAAAAAAAACAACAACCCGTTCAGAACTTTTTTCCCTAGAAATGGTTCAAACTGGGAACAAGATAAAATGATCACCTTCCTCAAAATCCTGTACAACAGGGCTCATGCAGCAAAGGTGTATGAAAATACTGTGATTGCAACTACCTTCTGCAGCATGTAAAGGACGATATGAAAACAGAGCAGTAGAGATGCATGCAGAGAGGCAGCTGGGGTACTGGCTCACTGACGAGTCAGCGGTGCTGAGCTTTAGCTGGTACAGACCTCTCTTTGGAGAATTTGGTCCATGATCTTTAGGACTTACATTCTCTGTACTAGTTATTTGGAGGAGTAGGATTTTCCAAAAGTATCCTATTCCTTTCAAAGATTTTGAGGATTCTTGAAAATATTTTATCTCAAGGATGTTGAGGAATCAATCTTTCTCCGTAGTCCTTTCCATCCCTTCAGATTTATAGGAGCTTTTTCCACTAAAGTCAATGGTGTTAGACAAATACCAGAATGAGGTTAAGAATTAAGACCTATTTTTACAGGGTTTCACAAGACGCTGCTACCTTAATTGTTGTGAGTTAAATGTGATCTTACAGTGCCATGATGGATATCCAAGCAGTTTAAAGTGAACCAGAGGGGCAAACAGCATGGGGCAAAATGCGAATTCTTTTTTCTCCTTCCCCACCCTCCATCTCCTGATTACTCTCTAGATGGAAACCAACTGTTCTTACAGAAAGGAATTCAATCTCCTTACCACTTGCAGCATCACTGAGAGGTACTGCCACAGTGATTTCTGTGAACTGGTACCAGCACAAACTAATTTCACAAAAAAACAGTGAACAGCTAACAAATTACCAGGGATGCTGACTGTTACAGGGCAAATGTGAAGTGGTGCTCTGGAGGTGAAAGGATCTCTACACCATTACAGACCTTCGAAGTTTCCCATCCCAGGGGTGTACTTTCATGAGAAGAAAAAGCTGTTTCAGATCACGCCAGATATTTTCTGCACTACCCAGCAGTTATACCTGAGGATGTTCTCCAGATGTTCATGTTTGTACGAAACATACATCGATAAAGTTGTAAACTGGAGGAGACAATAACTGAAATGCAAGAATAAGGGCTTTAGGATGGCCTGGAAAAACATGAACATTAACTAGTCCACACACAAAATCAACTTGTTCACTTTACCAGGCCAACAAAGATGTATTTTTTTTGCTTTTTCAAGGAACTGCTACTTTTCCCAGCAAGTGGGTACACACAACTTGTCATGGTTCTTATTCTGCCAGTAGGTGATTGCTTGTATTTTGGGGAACATATATTCCCTCCACTTTGGCATACAAGAAGTGAGAAGTACAAGGTCTAAGACAAGATGAATCCACAGTTCAGATAGGTTTTATTCTACAGTGAAAAGAAAATAATAATATACCATTGTCTGGAATGCCATCTACTGAAAAACAAAAGAGAAGCATCCTTGCAATAAGTGAAAATGGAGGGGATGGAAATGGATCTGTTGCATTAGGGAAGTAAAATTCCTGGCTAAACGAAGTTAGAACATAGTTATCACCTACACTAAAACTACAAAGAGCAGCAACTGAGAATGCATTGGCTAAGACATCTGCAGAGTGAAATGTCTTCAGTGTTGGCAAGCTGTCTAACAAGAGGTGAGTAAAACAGGAGTTTGAAACTGGAAGGCTGTTCTCTTTTCTTTTCTGGAACTGTTTCTCTTTTCTGCTGGCCTGTATTGGCTTAACTAAAGGTCTAAGAAGACTGGCTACAAGTCCTAAAAGGTCCTGAGGAAGGCTTCTGAGTGCACTTTTCCTGCTCAATTTGGGCTGCTCAAGTGCATCCCTGTCCCAAAAACATGAGGACATAACTGAGACCTTTTTGCTTAATGCACTTACTACTACATTGCTGAGCGGCGTAAAAGGATTTCAGAGCATAATATGCCTACACTGCTTGGAGTTTGGCTATTCCAGTGATTTCATTGGGGCACCCTTGAATGTATTATCTCACCTTTTTTTTTTGGTTAGTGACTGTAAAAGCAATGCAGTTGTTGGCTGCTGCCATGGCTTTGATCTGGAAAGCCTAGTCAGGTCCTGTGATGTACAACTTCTCTTTATAACAGAAGCAAGGCAGACTGGAATGCAGGTCTTCACATATGCAGGATTAAACATTTTTGCAGGTTTATTGTGGGACCTGTAGGTGGCCTCATTTTAATAGTCAATAAAACAAGAACTATTAGTTCAGTTTGCCAATGAGCAACACTTTTTCTTACTCTACTGAACTTGGAAGCTGACAAATTTGCTTCTGGTGCCACTGAATACTCTGCCATTTGTTCTCTAAACAAGTGGATATAGAGCACACTGATTGTAACGGAGAAAGTCCTGACATCTGTTTTGTTTTCCTGCCCAAATTCCTTCAAGGATAGGAAGAGAGGGGGAACGATTTTGAAACCTGAGTTAGGACGAGAAAAGTAGTCCATATCATGTATTTCACATCCCCTCCCAGACCATGGGTAAAGGACAAGAGGATTGCTGGCCATACAGCGACATTTAACTGCAGACATTCTGTAACATACTGAACAATAAGAAAAAATGAATACATACCAAAAATTCTCTTAGAGAAGGTGTAGCCTCATGGCTTAAAAAATTCATTTGGGTAAATGGACTGGAAAAAAAAAATAAGTGAATAAAGACTGAGACCATTCAGTACCATTGAGTACCAACATTCACATCCACACTCGGATGACTGATGATACTGTCTTATTCACATGCTGTAGTCACTGTAGTAAGGCCTCAGTTTTAACCACTTCATTACATTTTTGTAGTGTGAGACTTGACAGAACTTGTGAAGAAGGCTTACAGTTAAGGTGCCTTTAATATATGGAAGCCATAAAGCTACAACAATGAGAGAATCTCAAAGCAGTTGGTTAATTGGCCTCATGTTGGTGATCCTGCCACCACTGCTTCTCCCATGCTGTGGCTGGGGCACCCTGGGGAACAGCAGGAGGAGCAGGGAGAGTGTCTCTTAATAGAAATTGCCCTGGTTTTGAAGTGCTGGGGTGTACACGTGTATTAAGAATAACTGCATGCCCTGCACTGAAAAACACAGCCCGTCTTGAGCTGGACTGGAGCACAGAGCTATCCCCCATGTCTACTGCCAGGCCAGCACCAGAAACAGGACTGCATACCTCTGAAGATCTGCCTTAGCACAGCACCTCTGGGTGTCGATGGACTGTCCAGGTTATGCAGGGAGCACAGGGCAAAGCCACCATGGAGCATCCAGCCCTGTATCTCTTTTTAGTGTGTGCAAGTTAGTACCTCATTTCAGAAATATCGAACTATTACAGTTCTGACAGGGAACTACAGTGGAAGGTTGGGACACAGAAGGCCACAAAGGATTAATTTTTGAACTAACAGGGCTCATACTAAACTTGTAAAAAAAGTCTGTAGTGTGTCATCTGGACACTCAACAATGTTTGAGAACGATTAGCAAGGAAATCAATTTTGGTGTAACTCTCTGGTTCCCATGAACACAAACATGGAAGCTGGTTTAAAAACAGCCTGCAATCTCTGCCCCTCCCTCTTTTAAAATCCACTGCAGGGCTGATTTACTGAGTAGCCTTAACCTTCTGCCTGTGCAGTATTCCAAACCTACATCCTTGGAGATGAAACTTTGGCAGAAACCAACTTTCCAGCTAAATTTCTCCACTTCAGACTGAACCTGGGCACTGTAGGGCTTCTACAGCACGCCTGCCTGCAACTCACCACATCCCACACTGCATCTCTCGCAAGTGGCTAAAACTGCTGCGAAGTTAAAGTTGAGCAAAGTAAAAGCAGTTCCCTAAGACATGCTGCAGCTAGGGTTGCAAAAACACGACATAAAACCAGAAAAATAAGGAAGCAGAACAGAATTATTTATAAAGAAATTTATTTTATATTTGTGTACAACAAATATATGAAAACAAATTTACTTTGAAAAATGTATATTCGATTTCTTAAAAGTATTGAACCCTCTTAAGGAAAGGTTTTAGTTATTAAAAAGGTACAGAAGGCTAAAATTATACTTGAATATGTGTGTGTACATATATATATATAAAAAACATGTGCAATTTTATATATATATAGTATATAAATAACATGTGTGACTTACATGATTTTTAAGGTATGTTATTTAAACATCTGAGTAAAATAGAGATATCAGAAAATATAGTTTGCTATTTCTACACAGTTTTCATTCAGTTTTTATAAGCATCTAGACAGTGCAAAATTTAAACACATAGAAATATTCTCTTATTCTATACATCGTGCTCAGCTCCCAAGTTTCTCTGTCAAGATCATCACCAGACTGAACCAAATTTGGAGGGTTCAATGCTAGCCCTTACTAGCATCTTCTAAGAGCAAGAAAAGAAAATCTTACCTTCCACTGTGCTGTGGTATAGTTTGTGCATGAGAACAATGCATTTCGTACACTAAATGTTCTAACTCCCAGAGATCACATACACCTCACCATATTGACTCATTTCATTGCATTCCATATCCCGCAAAAATAAATCTCCTGTAGGACAGCATACATTACTGTGTTCTGAAGTTTAAGTAATATATTTCTTTAACATAAGGCAGGAATATACTGAAATTTGATAACACTTAAATTGAACAGCAATCTGGAATTAAACTGCGTTTACGTACCACATTTTTATAGATGCCGCCTTTTTTATGTTTAGGTCAGAAAATGTGGTAGAGAAAAACTGCTTTTCTTTAAATAAAAGCTAGGAATAAAAGCAGTCCTAATAGAAGAAATTGCTAAAAAACAATGAGACTAGAAGAAACTCGACCACCTGGAAACACCAAAGGTCAAACTGCAAAACCTTTCCTGCGGCCAGTGAGCAATTCCTTGCATGACATCTGGGGAAATACTCATTTGGGTAGGTGCTCGCTACCGCAAAGCCAAGTGTTTCTGCTGTAAATATTTATCATTTTTATTTGCATCTATTTAATGTTAAGGTACTGTATGGTTTTTTTCATGTCTTTGCTATGTTGCTAAAAAAAAAGGCAGTTCTGACCATTCCATATGCTTTCACAGTAGCTATATTTTAACTGAAGGATGTTTGCACTTTAGATAATATGTTTATTATCCCTGACATAAAAACCTCAATCCTGCTTCCATAAAAATCAGTGGTTGCTTTGTTCCTTCTGGAAATAAAATTGGATCCAAACATGTTAGTCACAAAGTTTGCTAATAAAAGTAAATATCATATTAAGTCTCTCAATGTTTAAAGGCAAAGTGGTGTTAGCAAATATTGTATAATAAAGCTTAAAGAACAGTATTATGCACAATTTTACACAAAATATTATTGACCAAAATCTAAAAGCAGATGAGAAAAACAAGTTATGGGACAGTAAATTTTTCTACATGAAAATTTCTGGAGCTCTTACCGGCTTTTCTCAAATTCATTTCTTACACCAACCCCATCACTCATGTCCTATGCCACAATTGCACAAATTAAAGGCTGGAGTCTAGTAGACAGTATGCATGCAGACCAGATAATCTTTAAAACTGGATACTTCAGGAGGATCTCCCTCTTTCTACTGCATTCATTCCTAAACTCCCTTCTAGCACTCTGTCATGATTTTGAATCCTTGTAGAAACAGACACGATAAAGAGCCTACTGTCAGCCCTCATCTACCTCACTTTGCAAGTTTATCTCTGCACTTGTCCACATAATTACCCCCTGCAGCTTTCAGCTTTAACTCAGATTTGCTTTACACTTGTTGAACAGACAAAGCCTCATTAGTAGCCTGCAAAACTGAGCCTTACTAGTTTAAACCTTGATTTAAATACCAAACAAAGGGGAAACATAGATGCTGAGACAATGTTTACATCCTCTGAATCACACCCTTGAAATTTTGGCAGTAAATTAGCCAAAGGATGGTCTTAACATCTCATTCACCCCTCTCAGTTGGGAAGGAACAGCCATACCTACAAGCTTTGTAGCGTGTGGCTGATGCTGGGAGATGGCTGAATACATATGACCAAAGGTTGCATGCCTCAGAAGTCAGAACAAAGGAGAGATGCACTAGGAATTCAGGATTTTCTTATATCCAGAAGTTTCCTATCGACTGGAGATAAACATAAATCCAATCTCCCACACAAAAAGGAATAGTGCTAAAACCTAGAGTAACACAGCATTAAGAAGAAACTAGTAACTAATGATGTCAAAGCCTCTCAATTTAAATATTCCCCAAAGAAATCTCAAAGAAAACAAAGGAAAAGAAAACCTGTGGACTCAGTAAACACATTTTTCAATCAAGTTATATAGTAAATGCACTGGCAGGCAAGGCCTCAGATCTGAAAAAGTGAGGAAGAAGAAGGATGGTGCAAAATGCTTTCATACATTTGAACATTCTTAGGATATAAGAAAGCAGGCAACTTAAAAAACATTCCTTGTGGGATCAGCGCAGTTTTCTGCAGGCTTTGCTTCATCCTACAGCTCAGCTTTGCCTGTTTGGGCAGGACTGGCATTACCGCTGCCTTCTCCAGCGTTGCTGTTGTCTGCTGGCTTGAAAGATAATGAAGCAGAGTTTGTGCAGTACCGTTTGCCAGTTGGGCGAGGTCCATCATCAAAAATATGCCCCAGGTGAGCACCACACTGAAACAAAATACAACAGACTATCACTGTGTCTCTGTGCAGCTCGATGGCATCACTGTGGTATTAAGCAATGACTAACAGCCCCTTCCAATGAAGCACATTGGTACCTACATTGCCCTTTCAAGTGGGATTAACAACCTACATTTATTTGTAAGAGTGATCCAGGAAGATGATCTTCTGAGATACCACAGGCGCCTAAGACTCCAAGCCCAAATTTCCTGGCTGTTTCCTGTCATGCTGCTGAGTATGCTTGGTTGGACCACTATCTCTGAGGAGCCGCCTGTCTCTGGAATGATCTCATGGCAGGAGCTCAGTTAAAAAAAGGTGGTGAGGGCAGCACTGCCCACGTTTCACTTAACTTCTGTTAAGGATATCTGTGGCAGAAAGGGACAGCCTGAGCTCTGGGCTGCCCTCAGCCTGCAGCCTTCTGCTACACCCCTTGGTGAAAAAAAACATTAAAACATGGGTGATCCTTGCAAGGACCTAAAACACTGAAGATATTCTTCAAAGTGGATTTTTTATTTTCCTTTCTACAGCCTGGCACTCTTCTGAGCATCAGGGTCCTTCTTGGAGCTCCACTGCTCCTTGCCCCTGGAGTAGATGGAGCTCATCTTTCTCATCTCTAATAATTTCTGTAGTATATAGGAGATACGGACAGGTGATTGAAAAAGACCCTTAGTGAAGATATGTACAATATTTCTAAATGAATAATCTTTAGTTGGGAGTAATTATAAATGATGCTAAACTTTGCTTTTTGTAAGACATATGAAACTACCTTTGCTCTGTATGAATAAGTCCCAGACACTTGCAGTGGTACCCAGGGAGAACACTACTGCTCCTGTCTGTAAGAAAGGTAACAGTCCTTTGCTTTACAGAAGAGAACAATATTTTGAAGAAGCTAATCCCGTTGAACCTTACTCAAAAATTAAGATTACCATCACTGCACATTATGGCTGAAAACTTAAATGGGTAATAAAAACTTGCAATTAGTCACTTAAATTCCACAAATTCATTTTTACAGCCTGCCACAAGAAATAAAAAAATAAAACCTTGCACTGGAGAAATATTTATCTTGAACAGGAAAGTCATGCTGCTTTACCAAAGAGCCTCAGCCTTTCATGTCAATAGCTGATCTCAGTGAGAGTTGGAATGATGTAATTGAGATCACATAGCTGCTCGTGGGCTCACAGTCAGGCTGCAAAAATTAAAGACTGCAAATTATTCTTAGCATTTAATTAATTCATAGTATTCCAAATACATAGAGGCAATAGTGATCATTCCAAACTGTGAATGAATTAGAGACGGCAAATCTCCACCTTGCAGTTAATGTGTTGCTAATGTTCTCCTGCTGTTACGGCCTTTAATTCACCAAAGCAGCGGGAAGGGTGTCTGTAGAAGCAGGTAAAGTCTTGCCTTCAGGTTAAACTCTCTCAACAGACTGAAAGGCTGCGGAAGGCTCTCACACCAGCTAGGCGGGACAGAAACTCTTCTTGTTTAATGACATATAAAACAATAATCTTCACTGCCTCCAGGAGCAGGACAGGTAAGCATATGAAGCTTCAGTGGTCCCACCTGTTGGTGACACCTATACAGACACATTCCAGGGCAGGCTCCCTGTTTCTGGAGAAGAGTCACTAAGACAGCCATGGCAGTCCTGCAAGGACCCCAATAACACCTGAGGGATTCTAGCTCAGAGGCAATGTAAAATGGCATGGATGACTGGGTTAAGCAGTAGCTGCTCAGCTGTGTAAGAAAGGAAGATAAAACATGGCAAATAAGGCAAAGGCAAAGGAAAATTGAATGTGACCTAGAGAAAACAAAGCTTCGTCTTGTTCCTGAAAGACTGCTGTCTTGCTACCATTTCCTCCATTCTCCACTGCTTTTTTTTTTTTTCATTTTCCTTTATATTGAAGGCCTTTTTTATGCAGTTTGAGATGAAAATTTGAGCTTTTCCTCAGAGTGGGGCATCTAACAATGAGGCATTTCACCTGACTGTAAAGCTTTTCCATACCTTGGGAAAAAAATAAAAAATAAAAAAAAATTGTCCCAGAGAGAGTACTTTTCTAAATGCTCAGCATCCTAATTAAATCATCTCATTTCAACTAAGAATGCTTCAAAACCTCCTGGCTGGAAGTGTTAAACAGATCTTTTCCAGACTAACATTTAACAAAAGATAAATCATTCCCTCTCTACTGAACAGAAACAGAACAAGAGAAACTGTAGAAACAAATCGTCTGTAGGATACAGACTATAAAGACAATCTATCAAAAAGGTTTTCCTCACAAAACCTGAGAAGTTGTGTGAGAGTCTGAGGTCTCATTACACCTTCTTGTGATGGCAGAATCACACCAGGATTGGATTATTGCAAAATTTGTTACCTTTTGAGATCACTCCTAACCAAAAATTTATGGGGCAATTCTCTGTGTAGAGAGGATTCTATAACTCATCTGCCCTAAAGAGAAATGCAATTTAATCCTTTGTATCACAGTATAAGAAACCTGGCCCTCAGCTGAGAGTACAAAGGATAAATTGATTTTGCTGTCCTCCTCCTCCCCACACATAATAGGTGTGGCCATTTTTCTAGGACACATGTACATGCCTGGAAAGCCTCTGAAAAAGAAACAACCATTTGTTGGAGCCTTGCACATAAATATATTGGCCAGAATGCACTTGGATGGGGAAATAGTTAAAGCATTTGAAATATGTGCTTGGGAGCAGGAAAGGGGAGTCACTGCTAACTGTCAGTATGCTTGGATGTCCCAAGCCTCCTGGTTCTAATACGCTGCTGGGAGGCACAGAAAGCAGCCTGCAGTCAGCTGCCATAGCAGAGTCCAAGCTACTGGTGTGCGAACGGTACTTCTGTAGCTATGGAATTTTACTGTTTTGTACAGGTACAAATAGCAGCTAGGGATACCACAGGGGAAGGGACTCCTGAACAGGAAGGAGGAAAAAAATAAAGATGCAACCAGTTTTACAGTATTCCTCAAATGCCTTTGTATTAACTTCTACCTGTCATTACTCACTGACTTTTTAAATACACTTAGGGTGATGTGTTTCCAAAAACCTGTGAAAGTTCTTTCTAGGATAATCCCATGGATGTATTTGATTTTTCACCCAGTGTTTGCTGTCTATAATGGAAAACATTAAAATAGATATTTTTTTTATTCTATCAGACAGGTGGAGGGACTGTTAAAGAAAAATCAACTACTTTTTCATCATTAATATTGTTTGGAGTGTGGGAGAAGGTATTTCCCTTCATTTCTACCAAGGCCTGCCATATCAATCCCACTGCTTTTCAGGTTGCAGTAAAACTGCATTTTTTTTGCAGCTGCATGTGTGATTACCACTTCTGGTGCTCCGAGGAGGGGAGGAAATGGTTTTGTTACAGATATGCAATGTGGCAGTATTAACTGTGCTGAGCACTGGCTGCAAAGATGCTCACCACTCCCCAAGCTATCTTCCTGTGTGACTTGATCATCTGTGGGGTTACTGTCCTGGGAAGGTGGAATAGCTGTTTGGAAGTTGCTATCGGATTATATAGCAATCTTGGTCATATTTTTTCCTTCAAATTCAGGTTTTGGTTTTGGTTTTGCTTTGATTTTATGGTGTCTGCATGTGACTGCTGCTAATACTGCTGGTCTTAGGTTCTGCTAACACTGTTTTGTTTGGCAGCAGGTAAATGACATTCCCAGATTCCTTGGCCTGACCACAGACTGCCTAGGGCTTCTCCAGGAGCTCTGGCCATCTCTTGAAGTGTGTCAACAGTACAGGCTCAGCAGTTGGCAGTAAGCTGATTTTAGCACTATTCAGGCCTACGAAGCAGAGCTAAAGAGACTGGATTGCATTTTTGATTATGCCAGTAACCACTGGTGAAGCATGAGCTTCCCAATCTGCCGTCTCATTGCTAACTTGCTAGGGAATTTAAGGAAATGGATGTTCCCATAAAGTGTTGAATGGATCTTCTAAAGCATATAATCAATGTTAAAACTACAAAATTATGTAGTACACATGACACAGTAGCAGACACACTAATTTGTCTAACATATTGGGTCAAATGCTCTGTGCAGACTGAAGGTAATGGATACTCTTCAGAAGTTTCTTAACTCACACATGAGGACTGACTGGCTAGTAAGGATGCATATTGTCAGGCATGAAATCAGTCCCCCGCTCAAAATTACTGTCTGGAAGGAGTACAGCAAATTATCAATGCCCAAATGAAGCCGCTGCTTCTCTCAGGAGGAGTTTGAGCATGTGGAGCTAGAGGACTGCAAGTTGCTGGGTACATCTGCTGGACACCAATGCAGCAGCTT
Organism: Oxyruncus cristatus; assembly: GCA_013399855.1. Lineage (NCBI taxonomy): Eukaryota > Metazoa > Chordata > Aves > Passeriformes > Cotingidae > Oxyruncus > Oxyruncus cristatus. Next base: position 74,188 of record VXAY01001701.1, read on the forward strand.
CTCTCTTTGCTAGGTAATGATTATGCCATTCCCTTCACAGAAAGGAGGGTAGTACAAAGGATGAGAGAATGTAGAACAAGACAGATAACGGAAAATTTGGGCATCTTTTGAATGACTACTGACTTCATTATTCCGGCAGATGGGATTGTTTGAAGCAGCCATTAGGACTGCGCTGGGAATGAGTGTTGGGAATGAGTTAGCACGGCTGCACAGTAATGTAGAGTGATGGAATCAGCACACAGACAGTCGCTCCATTGCTTTCAACTTCTCTCAACTACTCACGTGTGGAATCAGTTGTCCAGGCTCAGGCTCCTTTGAAGGGACCCTCTTTGGGAAGACTATTTTTGTAAACTCAGCACTGTGTCCAACCATTTACATCTGCTCTGTTAAATCTCACATGAGACAACAGTGTGCATTCCAACGAGCCCTTTGTGCCTTCAGCTCGTTCCACTCAGCTGTTATACCTACGACCCATTGTGCCCTCTCACAATGGTTACTATTTAATAGCACAGAAAAGTTTGCAAGTCTCGAGGAAAGTACAGCACACTGTAATGGTTTTTGCAGCCTTTGGCATCAAAATGGTCTGTGTGTGCTATAAACTAACCTGACTGCAGGATATTTCAATCCTATGCATCCCATAGGAGAAATCATCGTTGAAAGTAATTGCATCAGGACTGATCACATCATAAAAGGAAGGCCAACCTGGAAAAGAGGAACAAGACAGGTAAGAAAAGAGGGTGTCTTTCTGGCAGATAGCACTGTAAAAAGCAGGATAGAATCACACTTCGAAAAATGTTTATCTCACTCCAGAGCCTGGAAATAAAAGAAATGGAGATTTTTTTTTTTGTCCTAAATTACTTAGGTACTTTGGAAAAACACCTTACCCCATAAATACATAGTTGTTTACAGGAAAGGACTAAGCTGCCACTAGCTGCCCATCTTCCATCTCCACAGGAATTCCTGCACTCCACCAAAAGCAGTGGTAGCATTTTAGCTCAGGAACAAAGGTGATTGCTCAGGTAAGCCAGATTCAGCCTCACCACCAGTTTAAAAAAAGCACAAATTCCACCCTGAAGATAAACAGCAAGATCTTACAAGACACAAGTGCTTTTGCTTTTGCAGTCTAAAGGTACTTTTAAAAAAGAGTTGGGAAATTGCAATTTAGAGCCCAAAAACCTGCCTCAACCTTTGCCTTCACCAAGGCAAACCCAGAAAGATGTGCTGACGCATCACATTAGAGGCAGTGAGATGGCTACTGTTGTGTCTCATTTCAAAACAGTAATGAGTGCTTCAGATCAGACATGGGCAAGTGGAATCATAACTATGCCTATATTAGACACTAGTGGATTGTCTGCATGTGGTCTACATCCAGGACAAAACAATTACACTCACTAATGCGCAGGTACAATGCAGCTGCTACCTGAGCACTGAGCTGCATGACCTGACACCAGATGATGATGAGGTTTATACCTGACCTACCCAGTACCAGCCTCTTACCTAAATAATGACCTTCCATGCTCTAACTATTCCATGTAAAGTCTCCCTCTCTCCACAACACAGGTAAAAACCAACCCATTACACAGCTTTTCAGCCACCCCTCAAAACCATCATAATGCTCTGTTCCCTGAAGCGGGGTTCTCACATAAGAACCTGACAGGCTTTAAGGTCATGTCAATATCTACCAGTGCCCATGTGAAATCTCACCAGCTACCTGTTCTTCTCATTCAGTCTCTTGCCAAATATAATGTGCACAGGCAGCCCTTGCTCTCTGCACGTGTTACACATATGCCTACGAATACAGAACTTCCTTGTTTTTTCTTCTAATATCTGTTAAGCATTTGCAACTATGATTTCATAAAATGACTTGCAATAAGCTATTAAGAAACACAGCAGAAGCTGCAAATCACTGCATGCAGATGAATACAGGATATATATATATATAGCTTCCCATAAGAAAAGTGAGTAAAATTTCCTATATAGCAAAAATGATATACGGAAGTTACCAAGTTTTCTGAATGTGTGCAAAGAAAGTGTGTAAACTGGAAAAAAAAATCTGTATGTCTTCAGTTGTATCTTAAATTATTAAATATGGAAGAACATTTACTAGGATATAAGCATAGCAAATGTAATTTTTTAAACAAATAAATGCTCAGAAATTTATTTCTTTTCCTTTTGGGAACACACACACAGTGGCATTCCTAAGCTACCTGAAGACATCACAATCCCTGAGTCCTGTGTTCCCAAGGTGCCTACTGCCATCACAAGTGTTTCCACTCCAGAACTCACTGCAGAAATAAGTAGTCATCTGCCCTCCAAGTATTAAAAAGGGAAGGGTTACAGACAGCAGACAGACTGAGGAGCAAGAACCTTGAACAAGGAAAATATCCTACAAGACAGGAACTCAAAACAATACAGCAACGACAACCATCAAAACCCCCAATTTATAAATTCTTCCCCTCATGCAAAATATTGCTGCCAAACAACTACCTTCACAAACAAAAAAGAAGTAAACATATGACAAGTTTTGTAAAAGGGGTTATCCTGTTGACAGAAAAATTGATGTCTCCTAATTGGTGGCTCCTTTCCAACTCCATTCATCATCTTCTTAGCTGAGCCACTGTCTAACGAAAGTTGAAGCCTTACATAGAGCCGGTCTGAATATTTTTAATGAAGCCTCTTTAGTTTTCTTAATTTAATAATTTTGCAAAACAGACATACCACTTTACCCTTGTGTGATGGCAGAGAAGTTCCGAAGAGGGAGCTGTTTGGAGCAACCTGATCATGTGAAAGCCTTTGGAGGAGGCAAATTTCAGGGCTGCAGAAATTCTCAAAGACAACCCTGCCTCCTCCATAACAGCAATAAGGGGGAAGCTTCAAAGACTGCTACAAGAGATTGAAGCAATCTGTGTCTTGCTGAGAAAGTCATCTTGTGAGAAGGGTTTGGAGGAGACGTGTTTATGTCAACTTTGACATTAAGAAAGACCATCCATTCTTCTTTCTCCAGATTTCTCCTTTTGCTCTTCCCATTCACCACAGAAAAATTATTTGCTTTAGATGCACTCCATGCACTTTTAAAAACCTAAGTCATCTGAAACCAATATAAACAGGCAAGCTTCTCCTAAAGGAGTCTTTGTACCCAACTGGAGTGACTTAAAATTAGGCTGTCAGTTCAAGCTACATGTGACACGTGTTCCACAGGCTCCACCACTGCAACATATGGTCTCCAAGAGAGGGAATAGGAAACAGACTGTGCTTCCACAGTCTGGAATTTTAACTCTCCATCAAGTCATCTCTTCTCGAGTAACACGGTGACCCAGGCACCAGCATTCCTGGGACAAACTCCATTGGGGTTGACAGAAAACTGAGCAAACCTTGGAACAGAAAAGGTCCTGAAGAGCACGGTGAGACACACTGTCATTCTGTTGACCTTGAAAGGAAGACGAGTGTATTGCTCATTGAGTTGATGAGCCAAACTGACCAGGAAAATCAATCCCTCTTTGCTGCCTCATTTCCTCTCCTCTGCTAGAGTGGAAAAGCCACCTGATAGTTTGTTAAGCCTTCTCTTGCCATTTTGTCTACTTCAAAAGCTGCCAGGAACAAGCCGTAGCAGTAGCAGTCTTCTTGCCTGCATATCAGCCAACTCCTAGTGACATAGAAAGCCAACCAGAACCTTGTGGACCCTTCATATGATCTCTCTGTCTTTATAAATGGTAAATGACACAGCAGTGGCCTCCCTTTCTGCAAGTACCAGGCCACTTCTCCTGCCACCCTGGTTCCAGTCCCCCACCTCCTGTCCTCCTGTTCCCCTACCTCCTCCCAGCTGTAGGGCTGCAAAATGTTTGGCTCCCTCTACATCTTAGACTGCCCTTAGCAGTGCATTAAAGCTTCAGCCCATTTTGAAAGCTATCTGGCTACTTGTAAAGCACATCCTCCTGTAGGGAATGGTGGGGGGGAGGGAGGGAAAGACAACCATTTTGGATCTCCTCTGCTTCTGCTAAGCAGAGACTGTAGCCTCTAGCACTGGAGAGGCTGGGCGCTGGAGGAGACCCGTCGCAAACCGTGATTCCGAGAATCAACCCTCCCTGGGTGATGGCCTTCTGTCAGGTCTAGCTCACCACATCTGATGGGCAGCAGGAATGGGGCCGCTATCTTTTGAAGGAGGGTAAAACATACCAGCTAGGAAGAAACATTCTCTGGAGAAAAGGGGCAAAGGGTAATTGCAAGAGACAAGATGAGGGTGGCGGGAGTTTCCCAGCTGAGTGAACAACTTCAAATGACATTTGCACTTTGTGTGTGTGAACAGCACTTAAGATTTCTGAATACATTTATCCCTGGAAGTAAAGTTTACTTTGAGGGACAGTATGACACGGTAATGGCCAGCAATTTTTATTGCATTCTAGACATCTAAAATGGGCTCATTCTTAGATTCACAACCACTTCGCACCACACTGGCAATATAAACAGGCTTAAAAATAAAACAAAAAAAAATTATTTTGTGCTCAAACTAATGGAGTTGGTGCTCTTATGTTTGTGCTACTCTGACAACCCTTTGCATGGGAGTCAGGCTGGTATGTCCTAAGGGCCAGTTTCTGGTAAGTTAATAAGCAAGCCATAGAGATGAATAATTTTTCCAATATATAGCAATTATCCTTTCTTGGATCTAAAATACACTAAATAAAGCAATGAAACTTTCTTCCGTCAAGTACTTAAGTGAAAAACATGTGTAAACTGAACATTACTGACAGATCTTTTTGGCTCCATCCTGCATGAGTAATAGAAAGGATCTTACACTGCTGGGTGTCACACATACTGAATCATGTCCCATTCTTCCTCATTCTAGGACAAAGATATTTAGAAAATATTAGGACAAATATTAGAATATTTTTTAAAAGCTGCACAGCATTTCTAGAATTCACCACACACCCCCTCACCAAAACCAAATCTTTTGTTTTTCATAATGGTCTCTATTCTGGCAAAGAGGGGACAGTGGTTTATTCTTCTCTATCAAAGAATGCTTTCTTGCCTGGTACTGCCCTGGGCAGCAACATAGAAGAACAGGTAGGAAGAGAAATGTTGGATTTGGTAACCAGTGCTGGATGCTCCTTTTGCCACCATGGGCAGAGAGTTTCAAATCATTCAAAAGAGTCATCTTCTTTCTCACTTTCAGACCTCCTATTCTAGGTACTTGATTGAATCAATATTACTAATGAGTCACCCATGGCAGGCACTATACAAGCAGCTGGCACAAGGTGGGTATAAGGACAACACAGGCAGCCAGCACACAGCAGTCCCAGACAGCTGACAAACTGAAGAGATTGTCTCCTCAAACTGAGATGCCAAAGTATTTGTAATGCCAAAGGAAGGCAGTGACAGCAAGCAGTGTGCCCATAGTCCACCTTTATTGAGCATTCCTGGTAGAGATATGAAACTCTACAGGAGTAGATTGTTTCTTTCACATTAACCCAGGAGGCTCTAAAGCACTTTATCTCATGGGCTATTCCAGGACTCTTTCTTGGGGCAATACTGACCACACAGAAAAAAAGAAAGACATTTTGTTCCCCTAAGCTTTTGGAAAGCAGTCCAGCAGCTGATTGATTAATCAATTTTAGAAGCATCTCAAACCTCCTTCCAGTTTTACATGTTTGCATGCACTTTGTTCTAGTTAGATCTCCAACTTCCTAATAGATGGATGCAAGCACTTAGATATCTAATTGTTAAAATATGAGTCTATAATTATTTGCAGAAGTAAAACGGCAGGCTACTTTTGAAAATCAACCCTGCTAGGCTATTTTTCCCCCTCTCCTGATCTAATATGCCTTTTGACATTTTTTTGAACAGTACAATTGCAATCCTAAAACATGTAATGCTCTGACATTATTCCTATTTCATACACCTGCTGACTGGAGACAGACGCTGTTTTTCAATAACTGTGATGTTTGTAGTTATGTTTTTCATTTTAGATCCCAAAGAGATTAAGTCCAATGTGAATTTTATCATTCTTTGCTGTAATTATTCCAAGCATTTACTTCAGTGAGTTATTTACAGATGGAGAAGCAGGGGAAGATGGAAGATGTTAGAACTACCAAATGGCACCAGATGGAAAAGAGGACCTTGACCTGAAAAATACCTTGTTGCTCTGATGTGCCGTATTTTTAGAATTCTGATTCCCTTTTAATCTAATGCGGATTAAAGAAAACCCAAAGGCTTTTTAAGGTAGAGTCTCATCATTTATCTTCACTGAGAAGCTATGTCTGTTTAAAAACATAAAGTGTATTAGGATTAAAAAAAGGTAATAAAGCTTCTGCTTTGAAACTGCTGTAAAGCTGAAGGGCCTTCACTTCTTTCTCTCTCAAAGGTTTATTGAAACAGAATCTGAAAGACACAGGCATCCACAGCTGTAACTTCTCACATAAAAGTTTAATGTAGAACTACAAAGTGACATGTTGCTATTATGTAGCATGCCTGTGCAGATATAAGGGGGTTTTTTGGCTAACACAGAATACCCTGGGTTATTTTTCATAATATCTCCATGATGATGAATGAATAATGAATATTCTTTCTTACAATTATTTTACCATCAGGTAACACTACTTTCTGTGGAGGTTCATGTAATTTACCCAAATGTAGCTAGAAACAGAACTGGGCATTGAAACATTCTTGTTCACCAGTGAACAGCTTTACATTAGATATGTATTCCACACAGAAAAAAAAAGCAGTTCCTTTCCAGCACCACTCAAATATAAGAAGGACAGCGTGGTACTGTTTTTCAGCAGAACATGCCAAAGGAGCATCAGAGTGCTAGCTAGGCTGCGGTCAGGGGGGAGATGGACAACACAAAGACAAAATGAAGCTAAATTTTGGAAAAAAAGCAAAAAGAGGGCTTCTTTCTAACAGCAAAGTTGGGCTACTGCAGCAGGCAAATACCACTCAGGAAGAACAGTGTGGGAAGGGAATGTTTCAAAACAACTGAACTTCTAACAGCAGCTTTTATGAGACAATAGTCATCTGTTTTTTCCTTTATGTTTCTCACTGGGGAAATAAAAAAGTGAAAGTCGTGAATAAAGGTGGTATTTGTTTTCTTCCACTACAGCATTCTGAGCATCAAAACAACTTACCATGAAACAGCATATGCAATCCAGATTTATTTCTTTGTAAGTCAGATGAGGTTATATTTGTTTAAAATGATTGTTAAGGGAGATCTGAAACTTTGCGTCTATGATTTCATTTGACATCTGATTTTTTCAGAACAAGAGTGCCCCTGATGTCTCTTGAGCAATAAAAGCATGGGGGCCTACTCTCTTTAGCAATTAATAACTGTATCACAATATTGCTCTTGCCCTAGATGCTTCCTTAGCGCTTTCACTGTGTTCTAAAATACTGATAAATACAAGCCCACTCTTTTAGAGCCTTCCTCTGTAATACTCCTGACATCTTGAATGTACAGGTTGCAGCTAAAATCTACTGGTAGGCAGGAGCTAGGGTCTTCCTCAAGTCTTCTTACAAAGATTGAGCTACTACTGGTTTCTTTCTTGGTTCAGGTTCAACAAAACTACTGAACCTAACTCACTTCCTCCCAAAGGATGGATTTCTCCCCTCATCTGAACAGTGTCTCTTGTTACTTTAAATCATAGCTAATGTTTTAAAAAATATATCTTACACATAAGTCAGCTGTAGATCTTCAGCATCAAAGGAGCCAAACAGAACTGTGTGAAGCAGTGTAACCTTAAGCTATAATTTTAAAATGCCATCAAGAAATGCCTCAAATAGTTTTTAAAATTTACTGTTGACCTAATAACCTCAGTCCAAATCATTCAACTTTGAATAGATGTTTTTGTTTTCCTTCCAAAAGCAGTATTGGTAAAACAAATGTATATATTGCAAAATATCTTGCAATTGGTATACCTGTGAGTTATCTGTGCAACTCACTAAAATAGCTAAAGATTTCATACAGGATGAGTAAATCAGGAAAGCAGTGGAGCTGGCAGGCCTTGCGATGGAAATGATTTGACAAAACTGAAACCCTAATGCAGTATGTTCACAGAGAAAGTTAAAAAACCCCAGCAAATGCAACCTTGTAATAATCAGCATCTGGCACTGAAATGAACAGCAGTCACAGATGAAGTACATATTTGAAAAATTTGTCATGGGGTGTTTCAAGTAATGAACATCCACAAGTTGTTCATTGAAAGAGTTTCCTTTTAGTATTGTTATGCATGTCTGGGAAATAAAGTTTGTAAAGAACAGCCAGAACTCAGTTTCACACTTAAACTGAAACTGCAGAGGTGGAATTCTGACTGAATTAATTTTAACTACATTAAAAAAAAAAAAAAAAAAAAGAAGAAGAAGAAAAAAATAAGTCTGTACTGTCTTCCTTTTTTGCAGTTATATTCTTTCTACTGAACCTCCTTCTACAGTGCCTCCAGCACTGAGCTGGAGTATACAAGCACCCTCTTCATTTCAGCTCAACAAATAGGTTCTCATTACTGCTGTAAAGTTCTGAAACAAGGGAAAGAGTTATTACACTGATTAAAAAAACCAACCAACCAAACACACAAGCAAAAAGAAAAGAAATACAAAGACCTCCTTTCTTCTGTTTACTTTAGATATTGAATAAGCTGTCTTGGTAAGGGAACTTGGTCACAAATAACTAAGAATGGATATAATTTTCCTAGCCATCAAGAAAAGCTTTTGTCAGGATTTGGGCAAAAACTGGGGCAGTCAGCTGATGGCAATGTGCGCCAAAGGTTGACAGAATAGAGCACTGAAAGCAGGGTGAAGACAGAGCCTCTAATTACCAAGTCTGCTGTAAGAGCCATTTGGCCACAGGACAAGATACTGCAGGAGGAGAGTACGGGGAAGTGCAGTATGGCTCCTTTTCATGCTACCATGAAGCGGTGGAGAGCAAAACTCTCCTCTGCCTAATATTACATCTTATCCACTAAGCTAGTCCTTAAAATAGAAGCATCTCTAGAGCAGGATTTTTATCCCAGTGCAGGCACATCTCATCATGAACTACAGGCTTATCAAGTCCTGCAAGGATCCTAGTCCTGAATGCCTCCTTCATATGGGAAGTGCAAGATCTACTCCCTGCAGCTTCATGCAAAGACTTCTGAGGTACTTCTGCCACCCTGGACTTGGTACCCAGGATAACTTTAAATTACCCTCTGCCTAAGAATTTGTCTCTACAATGCACAGTTGAACACTATGCTGTCATGCATAAAAGGATGCAAAAGCTACAGGCATAGCATAAAATCCTAAAAGAAAAAAAAAAAGAAATTATTTAAGGGGTTAGATTCTTTGGAGTTAGTGTTGGTTTGGGAGGAGGTTTAAATATTCTTAACAACCGCTTATGCAAACAAAAGAAGGTGGGTAATAATGTTGACTAGAAATTAAAGACCCTTCCTCACAGCAAACTCTAACAAAAACAATACACATGTGCACACACACTCACATACTCTCCTTTAAGTTTTCTGTGGAAAACTTTTTACTTTGAAAACTTCTGAAAACTGTTACTATTGAAATGGAAAAGTTCGTATTTCTGATTGCAATGTTTGCCTTCTGTTTTGCTTTCTGTTACAGTTTCTAAAGCAAAGCATGCCATTTCTCCTAAAACCTACATTTTCTTCAAGAAGGTTTTCAAAGGAAACCTTTTCCACAGCCATACAATGTAATCAGTGATACAGTTCATGGAAATAAACAGCAAATTACTTAAAACCAATCTCATGAGGAGCTGATCTCCTTTAATGCTCTCCTGGGGGAAGCTCAGCTTGCCTCTGAAATCTCCCAAAGACTGAGCGAGTGCTAACATGAACACGGCTGCTGCCCACATCAGTTCAGCACCGGTCTGTTATTTGCTTCTGTGCCTGTGCTATTTCTTCCATGACCGTGCCTTTGATGTCTTCTTTTTCTCTGGATCATTGTTCTATTATATGTTTTACTCAAATATATAAATAAAACAAATGTACCATATACAAAGCATTCAAGACATGGAAGTCATTTTCAAGGTAAGCTATGATCATTTGTAATGAGGCACAGTATGAGTAGTCACAGTGGAAGTCAATTACACACCCTACATGTTTTTGCAGACAAATAATATTGGTTTGTAAACATCCAGCTCACTTCAGGGCCTTGTTTTGTTTTACGCTACTGTAGGTAAAGACACATGTAAGAAGGAGTAATTTGCTTGGAAAAGAAATCTGATGCAGTAAGTGAGAGGAGAAATAACAGAAGACTAAGAGACAATCAGCCAAAGGAAATGGGCCAATATGCAGGAGAAAACCAGAGATAGGTAAGATGCTAAGACCCTGAGATGAGCTCAGTTGGTCAGAGCATGGTGCTAATAACACCAACATTCCAGGTATGATCCCTGTATAGGCCCTTCACTTGAGTTGGACTCTGTGATCCTTGTGGGTCCCTTGCAACTCAGAATATTCTGTGAGTGGGTATTAAGTCCTCTCATAGAGGCACTCAGGTATCTCAAGGAAAACTTGCTGTACTCATGGGGATTTGTCTCCATTACATAGTGCTTCCCACAGGACCAGGCTAGCTATAGTAGCTGCCATTCACATCCTCAGCTATGGATGTTCTTTGGATATTGTCCTCTCTAACGCTGAAGGCTGCTCTGTATTCATATTTCCCTGGGCTTTCTTCTCTGGACCTTGGTGATGTCCCAAGGCCCCGGTGGTGCTGGCACCCCAGTTCCACTGCTGGGCACGGATCACCCAGGACGGGTACCCCTCCCCACCGTTCTCCCTCTTCCCCTGCCGCCGGAAGGGCACCGGGGGTCGGGAAAGGCACGGCGGGCTGTGGGGGATAAGCTCCCGTGTCGGGCCGCCGCCGCCGTCCCGCCCGGCCGCCTCTCAGCGCCGCCGCCACGCCGGGCGGGGGGAGCGCGGGAGAGGCGGCGCAGCGCATGGCCTTGTTCTTGTCTCCACCTGCCGATTCCATAAGCAAATGTACTCGAGGGAAGCAACCTCCAGGACAGACGCACAGACAGACACGCGAGCCAGAAGACGTACAGCCGTGTTTCGGGGAACCCATCCGGGAGCTCCTGCGCAGTCAAACAACGTGACCCGAGAGAGGAGACAAAGACACCGACACCGCAAGGGGTGACCAAGGTCTTTTCCACTTCCCCCCCCTCCGCCGAGTTTTGGAAGACAGGCAGGGTGTCATTCTGCCGTCTGTTTCCTCCTTCATCCTTCAAAGCCATCCAGAGGTACCGGGGAGCCCCGGTGACCCAGGGCAGGGAAGGGCCGTGGTTCCGCATCGAGAGGGCGGCGAAGGCAGGCGAAGTCCTTGTGCAAGCAGGCGAGTTGGCACTGCAGTCACTCGGCACATTTCTGGAGCTCACTTGTCAAACAGCATCGCCTTCAGTTCACTAAACCCTTCAAAGAAGCACACACCAGGGCCACAGCCTAACCTGGCTCTCACCCTCCTCAGAGAGGACAAAAAAAGACAGAGCGGGGATATACAAAGGCACTTCTCATGAACTGCTAAATGGTCAAATATACCCTTAACCTCAGCTTTTCTGCTTTTAAAGCAGAGAAGTGATTAAAACCTGATGGGATAGCGTGCAGGCTGTACTTTGAGCCACTGGGGAGCATTTCTGGAATTGGACAGAAATATTCTGAAGTAGACACCTGGAAAGGGCACGGACAGCAAGGGGAAATACTGACAGGAAAGGAAGAGTTTAAAAATATCAAAATTTTTGTTAAAAATTTTAAGAGGTGAACTGCTAGCATTGATCAGTGTTCCTGAAAAGCAGGAGCCAGGCTCTAGCTGTCTCCTCAGATGCTGTTTGGTGACCACAAAAACAGCAATTAGAGAGCACTTTCTTCAAGGAGTCCAGCTGAAACTACAAAGACATAAAATTCCAGTCAGACATAGGAAATTCTTAGGGGAATTCAAGAATTTTATGAGTCAGAAGATAAAAATCCCTCTGAATACCTGACTAAACTAATATAATGAAGTAGTCACCAGGAAAGGAGTGTGATGAATCTGCATGTCAGGAAGGACAAATTTAAACAAACAGGAAATTGAACAACCTGAAGCTGTTTTCATTTTTACTCCCTGTGCCCTGCTCCTTTTTTTTTCTTTTAGAGTGTAAACCAAGTTGACAGCTGCAGAAACTGCCTTGTCTGAGGGCTCTGAGGGGACTGTTTCATTTTAGAGGAAGTCTCAATTTAAAAGAAATTAATTGCCTGGCTTCCTTTCGCAAAGTTGGTAAGTTGTTTATTTATGATTCAGTATTTCCACTATTGCACTTCAGGGCCCAGTGCAGTCGGCCACTGAGCATTGCAAAGGAATAAAGGGAAAGTCACTGATGTAAAGTTTATAACCTAAAATTTAGCTTCTTCCCCAGCAAGCAGAAGTGAGGCTAAATGCTTCCTGTCAGATATTTTACCCATGCTAGTAACTAGAGGGTTCAGTCCTAACTGATAGCTACTCCTGGTCCAGCTTCAGATTGAGATGCATGCTTAGCTTTTGACATGGAAAAGTTGACAGGTTGCCAGAGAGATCCTCATGCCCACAAAGGCCTTGACTTTAGGTACACAGAATTTCAACATCGTCTGTGTGAAGCAATATTATATAGAATGTTACCTCCTTTGTATTATGGAACTATACATCGTCTAGACTCAAAAAAGAAGGGGTTTACAACTGAATAGTATTACATCCCACATGTCTTTCATCAGGTGTGAGAAGCTTTTTCAGTTTATAACATTTTTATTAAAAATTCTCTAATTTAGAAAATTAGCACTTTGCAAAGATCATGTTAGAACCCCTAAAACTACAAAAAATTATGCTATGCTCCCTATGTTGCTTCTATACTAAAATTGAGTTTGCATTAAAACCCTTGTGTTATTTCAGGTTTGCTTCATCTTCAAGGAAGTAAACCTACAGAGAAGCCAGATTTTTTTGTTTGTTTCAGTGAGGTCTGTGATTTCAAATGTCTTCATTCCAGGAAAGACAAAAAGAAAAAGGAAAACTCTCTTTAAACAAGCTTTCCTCCAACATATATCTTGAGTCAACTAAAATTTTTCATTAGACAAGTCATATGAAACCAAAAGTACTATATTCTAATTTTGATTTTTCTCCTTCATTTTACGTTTCATACTAAAACTTTCAGATAAAAAGTTGTTCTGAAATAATTTTGAGATGAAAAATGAAACCTTCTTCCCCAAAGACAAGCCACTGGTCACCTTCCATAATCTGATGTGCTGCAGTAGACAGTGTGTTAGGCCTAGGTTGAACTGACTGCAAACTACTTTTATATAAATTTAGAACACTGCTTAGTTTCCTATCTGAACTGCCTGTCTGGATCTTCCTATTTGGGGTTCATTCTGGACTCCACTTAAAATACTACTTGTTTATATTCAACAGACAAGAGAATGTGTGATGTATTTTAACTGTCAAACGTGTTGTGAACAGCAGCAGCTGGAAGAGGAATGTTTAATTCACTCCGTTACCCTCAAGCCTTTAAGAATCCTCTATCAGCAGCTATATCTTAGTCTTGCAGGCAAGAAAAACAGTGTATGAAAGGGTGGTAGCACTGCAAAGCTTATTCTCCAGGGAAAAAAAAAGAAAACAAGGGGTATTCAAAAGCCGTAACACTGGCATTCTTACGTCAAAATAGAGCATCACTAAATCTACAACAGTATTGATGCATCCATGAAAATGGTGTGTAACAGTTTTTGTGTGTAACAGTTTGCATTCTGTGGCTCATTTATTGTGCTGGTTTACTTAACACTTAGCTGATGTCAGAGACATGGTGGGAGATATCACTTGAACCATTCGCTATGTGATACTCCTAAAGAAAGAATCTTGATACTATCAGTTATTGTAATACTCTTAAATCTTCTTGACAAGGGGTCAGCGGCTTGTGTGAAGCTGTGAGTAAGAATAAGTTTCTGTCCCTGCGCAATTTATTCTCACAGGGCATCTCACATACCTGCTCAGGACAGTTCCCCCATCATAACCAGTGGAGCCCAAAACAAGCATAAGAGTTGTTACTTAAGAGAGATTAATAAAGGCCTTGCTAAATATCAGGCTACAAATGTTTTCAACATTTATAAAAACTTCAAATTTTCAAAAGCAGAAAAACATTGAGCCACAATTATACTATTTTGTTTATTTCCTTGAGGAAACTTTCTAAGTAGAACAGCAAATTAGCTGCACACCAAAAGATCATCCTTCTAATGTCTGAAACATTAAGTAAAGAGATGCAGGAGTTTGTGCAAACTGCTGTAGTGCAGGTTTGCCTTGGAAGGTCTGACTTCTGCCATGTGGTTTGGGGCATTTTTTTTTTTTTATGGCACATTTACAGAACGGATTTGGCATGCTCAGGAAGGAACACTGCTTTTGTTCATCCCATCAGTCTTTTATTTGTCCAACTGCTGTATTAGTAGGAAAAACAGTCCTAACGAGGTGCACAATAATGTTCTGCATTCAAAAACAGTGCTGTACCTCATTTGGTTTTAATATTTACTTCAGAAGTAAACTCTGCTGAAACCTTGCATAAAAAATGCATCAAATGAATTTGCAAGGTGTTCTAAACTTACTGAAGCAAAGTCGATTCACACCTCATACACACAATTATTGATTTGGTTCCTTACTACCAAAACTTCTGCCAAGAGAGGCGTGAGATAAAACAAGTGGGCAGATACATGTGGGGAAAACAGAAGTTAGGCAGCAGAAACATCATTTACACCAACAGACAGTAAGCGAGAATAGCTAAGCTGGAAAGTAGATGCAAGTAGAGAGTTTAATGAGATTTTAATTTGATTTAATGCTTTTTACACCCTATGTGTGCAGCTTCTCACTGCCAGCCCTCCCACTTTCTTTCTTCCTTTCATTATCTTTTTCTTATGCTACAGGAAATATTTTTTTTTTCACTGAGGAAGGCAACAAACTGGATGTTTGCACATCCTCTCAGGTAATGTGTGCTTGGGAGTGTGAAGTCAAGGAACCATAGCCTTGATTTGCCTTGGGAAGGAGCTGTACAGAGACTTTGTTTGAGAGACGAGTTTGTGGTTCATTCTTAAAGGAAAGTAGTACAGACACTTTCACCAGAGAAGTCAAAATACAGAATCTTGACAAGGGTTCAGTAGGAAAATTTCCATTAAAAAAACCCAGGATTTTAAACAAAAGGAACATGACACACTTACTTGCTGGAAGCAAAGACTCATTCAACACAGAATAGCCTGGTCAGGAGGTACCGTGGGAGATGCATGGGAGGCTTCTGTTTTAAACAACTTCTAATATTTTGTATGCAAAGTGGAGCAGCTTCAGCAAGGCAGACTTAAGGGAAAGTGTCATGAGATGGCGGAAGCACTCCATCAGCTTCTTGCCCCTGCTCTCAGTTGTCTTTGTCCTGTTGCTCCCTCACTGTTCACCAGCTCTGGTGCTTATCCACTTGTGGAAAGACAAATCTAATCCACTAAACCAGAAGAAAATTATTCAACTTTTTTCCTGGGCTAGCAAGCTCAATGGTTAACTGAGAGGTTAAACAGACACTGGAGGCAACACAAGGTGGAAGGGCAAGGAGTCAGTACAAAGATGACTTACTGTGATAAAAACTCTACTGCAATAAAACCTCTGAACTCAGCACTGACACTACATCTTTGCACTAATATCACAGAAACATGATTATAAGCTGACCACCCAAACAACAGACTTGACTAAAAGGCTGCTTGAGGTCAGTGCCTTTATAATTCAAATAAGCCTGTAATCCTTCAGTTCCAAAGATCTCTTCTCTCACAGCATTACATAAAGCAAACTATGAGAATTTAGAACTGAAATCATCTGGGCTGTATATTTTCACAGCCAGAAGGTAGCACAGGATGCACTTTCCTGGAAAGGGACTGAAATGTACTGTACTTTTCATTCTTTGAGCATGCTGTGAGCACTGAAAAAAACCAGATCAGTCAAGAAAAGCTACAGTATGTCAGTTCCCCACCCTGTCTTGGATATAACAAAATCTAACCTTTGACACCAAGCTACTGCAGTACTGATCCAACTCTATTCAACAAACTCAGACCCTTTTTAAAAGACTACATAACTCCCCACAACTACAATCTCTGTTTACTTAAGTTCTGAGTGGTCAAATCGGATTTAGCAGCGTCACAACAATGGAAGTTGCAGGGACAGGGAAAGACTAGAATGCCAGAGGTTGCTGGGTCTTCCCTCTCTACCTTGCATATGTTCATCAGATTGCAACCAAAATAGCTTACATTCTGGCTGTGGAGCACTCTTAGCCTTAGCAGAAAAGGTCTGCTTTCAGTTGCCTAAGAAGGACTGTTTTAAGCTCAAACCTCCACTGAAATGTAACGTGCATCTAGTACCCTGAACAGTCTGCAGTCAGACCAGAAAATCTTTGTGCGCTCCCTGACTTCCTCCCAGCTCTCCAGAAAACTGAGGCATAGCCATGGTTTTAAATGCTCATGCTGTGAATGTATCACTCCAGGTGTTCTCAATAGTATTCTTTCCTGTAAAGCAAATAAAGAGGTAAAATACCATCCAAATCTCTGCAGGAAGAGAATGGAGCCAACAGCACTGTCAGTGTCTGACAAATGACTTGGTTCCCATGCCACAAGCAACAGCCCATCAAGCAGCTCACTGAAAACCAAAACAGGCCTGGCAGCTTCAGACTTTGGAGCAAGAACTAGAGGACCTGAGGACCTTTGTCCTATATTCCAAAATGGACCTTAAAAACGTACTTCCCTCTCTTGCAGGCAGTTTAATGACTTCTACAGGACATCAGCTTCAGAGCCTCACTTTCACTCCGATTAAAATGGTTGCACATTTTGGCATGAAACATTATGGTGTTTCATTTTCACAAGGCACCATCCTATTGACTTGCTGTATTTTTGAGGGAGGAGATGGAGTGGGGAGGAGGAAGAATTCCTACTCTTTAGCATTTAAAGAAGCCCCACT
Organism: Oxyruncus cristatus; assembly: GCA_013399855.1. Classification (NCBI taxonomy): domain Eukaryota; kingdom Metazoa; phylum Chordata; class Aves; order Passeriformes; family Cotingidae; genus Oxyruncus; species Oxyruncus cristatus. Next base: position 91,120 of record VXAY01001701.1, read on the forward strand.
AGCAAAACTTCCAATGTTCAATCTCTATTTTTCAGTGTCCAGCACTGCTATCAACTGGTGTAATATTTGTTTCACTGCTACTCTAACACATTTTTTAATCTACACCCTAAGAAATGTTAAGTCTAAAATACTTGCAGAACTGTAAATTGTTTTCTAGAAAGGCCTGAATCACAGTGATCACCCTTTGGGGAGAGCTTTATGTGCAATGACTGATCATCTATTGTTGGCATTGCCAGGGGTCATGGAGGGGTTCAGCTGCATTGTACCAGGGCAGCACAGAAAAGAAAGGCTGTCACAGACAGATGGTTGTGCAATCTAAGAAACCAACCTGCGGGTACCAGTTACTGAGAATCCATTAAATGGGGTCTGAGTTTTAAGTTGATGGCATTTTTAGGAATTTGTTTTTAGTTTCTTTCTACATAGTAACATTGCTTTAAACCACAGTCTCTAGCTGTCTAGAAACTTCCTTAAAATTTCTCAAATTTTATAGAAAATTTCTCCTGGAAAAATTAGATAATTTGGATAAAATTCAAATAATTTTCCACTCTGCATTTTGCAAACCTATAATGCAAGTCTTTGTTTGAAATGTTTCCTTTCCAATATATAAGAAAAAAACCCAAAATCTTCTCCTTCTGCTTGCCAACTTAAAGCAAACTGTCCCAGATACACAAGTCCCCAATTTTGTTTCCATATAAAGGTTTGGCCCCAAAATGAAAAATCCTGTTGTTCTCACAGTTCTAGCTGTGGCTACCCCACCCTCTGGGACTAATGTCAGCCTCCTCCATTTGAACATTTTACCTCTTTCTACAGTAAGAACATACAGCAAAGACTTTGAATCTATGCAAATACGTAAATGGAGAGAGAAGAGCAAACAGTAATTTTATACGTAGCTTTATACTAGCATATCTTTCTACTATCCCTGTGTTTAACAATTTATTTTCCTATGCTCGTCCCATGAGACTATTTTTCTCATTTTTCTTCACTGATCTTTATTAGATAATTTAAATATTTGCATGGGCTTCAGTAAGTATCAGTTTGTTTCCTGAGAGTGTAGCATTCTTCACTCTTGCTTTGAATGTTTTTCAAATACCTGCTATCACTGCTGTAACACTCTAATTCCCCATCATTCATTAGTTTTAAAGCAGACTTGCACAAATAAGCCATAACATTGAACTAATGAGATATGGGTGGTAAGTTTCTGTAAATGCAGCCTGAATTTAATGTAGGATGTCTGCATAATTTACATTATCTTATTCTCTACATTGCAGTGAAGATGACACTGCATGCCCTTCATCTCTTAATCTTCATGAGTTGATGAATACTCTGCCTTTTCTTTCAGCTTCTTTAACAAAGCACCTTTTTCTTATTAAATAGGAAGTAACACACTCCCATTCAAATGTTAAAGCAGAACTGCAGACTGTAATACATTTGATTACTTAGGCATTTTAATGTTATTGTCCACCTCCATCTCTGTAATGTTTAACCCTGGCACTGGCCAAGATGGTTTATGAAAATTAAAAAAAATGTGCAAGAACTATTGGCAGAGGAACGAAAGAAATATACTGTTACTGCTAATACAAATTATGAGAAACTCATTAAAGCTCGATTATTTTGTGGATAAGCAGAAATATTCTCAGAGGAAAAGTGCCAGGGGAAATCTCATGAGTTTCAGCTTCTGAAGTTTCCCAATAACCCCATTCACTGTGGGAAGGAGGGTAGAGGGGGGAGGGATGGACACAGTCTCTATATGGTCCACCCTGTCTTGATCTGATGAAGGAAGATCAGATCAGCTGAAGACCACGAGCATTTAGATGAAGATCTGTGTCCTCACTCCCACCCAAGTACGATCAAGTTGCCTTGCCATTCTGGGTGCCATACTAGCGGGTGCCCATGTAAGTGGTGGCATGGACTTGGGCTTGTGTATAGACTTCACAGGAGGTGGGGAGGGGGTCAGATACTCACTCCCTCCTCTCAGAAACAGGAGCCCAGGAGGGGGCATATCCCACCAGGGAGTCTCACTGGTGTGTTACATGTCCTGGCCAGGAGTAGGTACTTTGGGAACAGACCTCCCTGGTGTGAGAAAGCAAAGGGGAACATGAAAGCTTATGTTTATGTATCATTAAAGAAATTACTTTTACAGAGCCTAGAGCAAGGGAGTTAAGATTACAGTTCTGCTATGTACATTTCTTTGCTTTTTTATGAGTGGGACTTAGTTTTTGTATGCTCTGTAGTGTGATGCCTGGAACCAAAGGAGTGCAAGCAGCTGCTGGCAGAGATTTTAGCATCACACTGATCTTCAACAGTCAAATGCAGTCGAGTTTAATCATACTGCCACAATGATACAGATCCAGGTACATGTGGTCACTGTAAGGCAAGGGAAGAGTCTCACACACACAGATAGTAAAGAAAATAGAATGATTTAAGAAGAGACTTCCTTTAATTCCCTTCTCCAGAAAAGCCAGTTAACAGGGTAACTGATGGCCAACATAAAGTCAGTTTGCCACAGTCTAACACTAACTCATGACCTGAAGTCCAGCTCTGAGAGTTGTCTTTCAGTCAGGGGTTTCTCAGTATACTTTAAAGCAGAGAGTGCTTTTATTTCAGTGAAATTCTCTATCTTCCTGTCTTGCCTTTTAAAGCTGTTTCAAGAGCCCTAGTGCCCTCAACACAGTACTCAATGCAGCCGATCTTTTATTCACCAGCACATTTTTTCTACCACTCTTCAACCAAAGTAGGCCTTAATCAGTTTCCAGATATTCTATCAGTGCTGACAATTGAAATTGCAAATCCCACCCCTCTGTGAATCAATATTCCTGGGACTCCATTTAAATCCCGTATAGTGTCTGTGACAGGGAAAAAAAATCACTGACTCAAAAGGAGATAGTAGTATGGAAGTGAGTATATGAGCACTTTCAAAATTCATAAATCTTATGAATGGGTAAACACCTTTTAAATGAGAATATAAACGCGGGAATTCTGTTCTCATGACCATCTCCTTGAAAAGTAAGAGGCAGAAACAGAATGCTTCTGTCTCTAAATGTTAATGTTTTAAAAATACACATTTCAGTGTTCATATCTACATTTATTGTGTCAGGAGTCCTTGGTTAAAGTGGCTAACATAGAATAAAAGACTTTTGACTTTCCAAAAGCTCAAGAATAGTGACATAAAATCAGCAAAATCTCTTCCTACTAAGCTTTTGGAAAAGTTCACTTGCTTTCTGAAACATGCCAAAACCCAGTTTAATATCTGGGCCCTTACTGAAGCTGAATTATGTTTACAACAATTTTTATTCACTCTTATTATCCTTAGGCCATCTCTCTTAAAGTTACATATTTGTCTTCCTGCCCATGAACAGATGAGCCATGGTGAACGTTCAATTTACAAAACATATTTTGTCAGCTTTTTCACATCTGACAGTTCTTACTCATAATTCAAGAAAAAGTGGTAACAATTGCAGCAATTCTCTGGGGTAACAATAACTGAAACATAAGCAGATTTGGTTTTGTTTAAGAAAGGTAAGATAAGGAAAGGGAAATGAAAATGCGTACAAGGAGAAATAAAACTAAAATAATCACAACTAAACTCATCTTTCCCATAAATACACTCCAGACAAGCTCTACATACAAGAGGTTTACTGACACCCAGCAGAACTTGAGAGCAATTGTGTAGTTCTCCTTTTAAATTTATGATTTTTTTTCCACTACACCTCCACAGCATCAGCCACAGAAAGTGATTTGGGATCATATCCCCTCATCCTCAGGCGCTCTGCACATTCATTCCAGTGATAATCTCTTCTGACTTTAACCATCAAAGCTTTGTGCCTAACTCTAAAGTTGATGGGCACTCAAAAGGATGAATCAGTGCATCCAGAAACAGACTTCTCCAGCAGAAGGGATGAACTCATCTGAGGATGTTATTTCTTCCAACTGACTCAAGATGAAGCTCAGAGGCCTATGTTAAGGTAGATAGTTACAGTTAAGATGATCCCACTCCCCCGATATAGTGATATCCCTCCAAACGAAATGCTACAATTTCTCCACAGACACACAGGGACTGTGTGAAAGGCAGACACAGAGATAACCTGAAAAGGATATTATTCAGATAATGAAAGCATGTCAGTGAAAGCCAGACACAGAGATAACCTGAAAAGGATATTATGCAGATTATGAAAGCAATTCCGTTGCTACAACTAGTAAAGAAGAGAAAAGATTAGTGCTAAATTAGATGCTCCAGGTTTATTCACAACAATCACTCTGAAAATTAATTTTGCCGTCTTGGTAGGCATGGTGTTTGGAGAAGGCCATACAGATCTAAGATTGTTCAGACACCTGGATCATGGCTGATGAAGGTTTGGGACCACTTACTTTACTTACTCTGTAAAGAACAATAGGTGGGCAAGACAATCCTATACAAAACAGTAGAGAATAGTAATTCACCCCCCAATGGAAAGCAAGGTTGCTGAGATTCCTGATCAGATCACATAGGGATACAATTCTTTACTTTTACAAATACTTTCAGCCCTTGTAACTTAATTCACTGTTGTCTGGCTTAAGACCTGATCATGATGTCCTTACTCACATAAAATTCAATGCAAATTGTGTCAAACTTGCAGACCTCATTGGTGTTTTGACTTAGGACTTAATTCTAAGCAGATGCCGGCTCACATGTACAGTGGCATTTGCAGTGGTATGACACAAACTTGTCTATCATTACATCTTAAAGGCTGTGGTTGCCACTAAATTAAGTCAACAAAAGACAAATTAATGTTCTTTGCTTCATACTCAGATCAACACTGTAAAGATTGTGATGGTGATCACTGAACATTCCAGTTTGATTAAAAGCAGCTTGCATGTTTCCCTTTATTTTTAGTACTACAAAACCTGAAATCAGTTGTCATAAGAGACCAAAATGTGAAATAGTAAAAGCTGACAGATCCTTCATATGGTTTCTTAATGGTCATAAATTTACAGCACTGCATCAATGAAATAAAAACATTAAATATTTTAATCTTTATTGAATCTTCTGTCATTAATAATTATCACTTAGTTTGTACAGTCTAATTTTTTTTCAAATAACAGATTTCTTCCAATTTCAACTAATACTCTCTGATATCACTTTCATCATCTTGTAAAAACAAGATTTTTTTTTTTCTCTGACAAATCCAGAGGGAAGAAACAAAACCAGCTTGCACCTCATTCAAATTCATAACCCCACAACCATGTTAATCAAAACAGGTGTGCTATTTTAGACAACATGCACGCAGCCACAAAAGATACTGTGCTTAATGAGACGTTGCCTAGAACCAAAACAGGAAAATGCACTTTATGTTAATGAGAAAATAATGAGAAAAAGAGTGGACACGTTGATCATAACCATCCTGTCCTTAAATTCATCAAGGCACACCTCAGTCATCCTCTTTGCCTGGGGTGTGGCTGCAGCCTGTCCCATAGATAAGCTGTCGAAGTCCGAAGAGGCATCTGACACACAGTATATGGGGGCTGCAGTGGAGCACTCATGGAATGCCACAGTCTTGCCCCCTCCTTTGTCCCAGAAGCTGATGAGGCTGGCAGTGTGGTGCTTGTCCCAGTGGCTTTACTATGGAGCTCAGTTCAGGTCACAGCAGTGCCAAGCACCTCCAGATTGTCACAAGTGATGTTATTGCTGTCTTAAGGTGTTGCTGTCCTTATTGAAGGTGTGACTCTTTCCAGAGTGCAAAGGGAAGCCAGGGTGGCTGAAGGAGAGCATTCTTCTCCCTCAGCCAAACCCAGGGATTTGTGTTAGGTTAGGTTAGATCTAGTTTGGTTATGTTTGGTTTGGTTTGATTTGGTTTCACTGTGAAACTGGAAAGTGAACATGAAGCAGCTGCTAGACTCTCTGGATGAAAAAGTGGGACCACCCTTCAGCTGAGAAGACATGTTTTTCATCATCTTCCTCTGATTTAATAAGGCATCACATGAATAGAAGAACTTCTCCACAAGAAGCCAAGTAGGAACTGGATTTTAGTATCTCACAGAGGCTACTAACCTTGCTACCTTGCACTCTGCTCCCTTCTCCTTTGACCTTGTCTGTTTTCAAGAAGGCAGAATATAAAAATGGTATGAGAAACAAGGGATGCCCTTTTCATAGGACAACTGATGTAGTGATCTACCCAAAAAAGGGTTTAGGAACTAGTGAGTCAGCATTTGATTTCCCAGCACAGCCTTAGTCACTACACAAATGAAGAATGGGCCACAACCCAAGCTCCTCAGCTTGCTTTTTGCCAGCCAAATAAAAGATGAAAAATTTTATTAGTCACCCCAAAAAGAGAACAAAAACAATTTTTAATTGAGTGGGAGTGAATGAATGAAAAGGGAGTGGAAGTACTTAAGAACTTTTTGTTAATTTTACTGAAGGGTGCAGTGGAGACTCAACATGCATTTTTAGAATAAGCAAGGAATTTACTGATGCAGAGTGAATACAGGCATATTTGAAGGGAGATACAGCTTAAAAAGAGTACTTTTTAAGGAGGAAAAAACAATTTGTCTTGAGAATGGCTTGCATTGTACCAAATACACTCTATATTAACAAATATCTTATTAGGATCTTTTCAGGGCACTATCTGATTTCACATCCATTTCCCTTCCAAATCAGTAGTATTTCCACCATAATGGAAAGCACCATAAAACTGATCCCCAACAAGTCTAGAGCATCTTTAACTCTTATGGCCTGCAAAAGTGATCAGACTGCTCTGAATCTTGCAAGAGTCAAACTGATTTAATGAATTGGAATTGATCAGAACATTTAACATTCTCCAGGCCCTACTATGTCAAGTATCTTACACGTGGTTTTGGGTTTTTTTTTCAGAAATTAATGCATGCAAGAATGATACTATGGTAAACAGGTTCCCATCTCATTGATAACACTATTAGTCTTCAAGAGCTTTTGGAAGTTTTATATTCTGTAAGTATTTTCTGTCCCATATGCCTAAGTCCTTAGATCATATTTACATATTATTTAAACTCTACTATTAATACATACTGGATTTTAACAAACAAATTCAGACATTTATCTATAGCCACAGTCATGCATTCTGCTGCAGAAATCATGCTGTTCATTTAGGTGAGAAATTCTGGACCTGGGAAGACCATTTGCAGACCATTTCATTTCTTCTGCAGAGAACCGAGACCCTCTTGACACAAATTTTGTGGTGTGGGTGACTGCATAGGCCGAGAGAAATACACTTGATTCACACAAATACATTCACCATCCTGCCTTTTATATTGCTTTCCAGAAATTCTTTTTAACTCAACTTCATTTGCTTAGCCTAGAAGAAGACACTTTGTAAAGGCCACCATGATGTGATTTATGGTGGACCTATGAGGTGATCTCAAATGAAAAAGTGTTTCCACTGCTCTAGGTCTTGGACATGCTCAATAGCAGGAGACAGTTCTTCCTCTGAAAATCCTTGCAAAGGATTTTGCAAAAAAAAAAAGCAAATTATAAAGGCAATGGACAGGAGCAAAAAGGTGTAGGAAAAAAGTACTTTGCCCAAGGTCACAGAGTTGTCACATAATGCTGGAATATGGTACAGAATCAGATGCCCATACAACACTGAAAATAGGAATCCACCATCCAAATTATGCCCAAACCTGCACATTCCAGCTACCTATATACACCCAAATGGATGACACTTGCTTCTGAACCAGAAGATAGTTGAGATGTGAAGTGTTCTTGTATTCTACCAAATTCTTGTTTCCTGGCACCATGCAGTGAGCTAAACAATATCCTGCATTCCCATTCTGCAAAACCTCTGCAGAAGTATCTACATGATGCACAATGCCGGAACACTACACTTACAAATGAGTTATAGTTCATTTTTCAAATTACAAAGCAGACAGGAAATTTTATCCCCTGACTCATGCTTTAAATGAACAGCAATTTAAATTAAGCGATGTAGCAATACAACTGACTTGAACGGTACATGTGTAGGTAAGTTGCATTAGAGCTATATAACTATCTCAATGGGCCAAAGCTGGGACCAGAAACTGCCCTTGTGGCTTCTCTTGCACTTACTCCTTATTTGGCTAATTGAATGTTAATTATCACAGTTGGTCTGTAATAGGGTTACTTAGACTGAATGAATTTTCATGTAAAAGGACCAGGAAAACTCTTTATGAAGTTTGTAAGTGTAGGATAATTCAATAGTATCACCAAAAATCTTCTGCTTTGTCCACTGAACAAGACTACAATGCAAGCAGCTCTTGGAAAGTAATTAGGTAGCCTTGTTCAGTAAAAAAACACACAACGATTAACAGGTCTAAGCAAGACTTTTGTATTTATAAAAATTCATCCATCTAGAACAGTAAGGTTGTTATGCTGCTCAGTGTTGCTAACTGGAAAGAGCAATTTGCTGACTAACAATAGCCTAGCTCCCCAATTGACCAAACCTATCTGAAGCTGCTGTACTTATAACTTAAAAAATCCTCAGCCAATCTGCTGTAGAGTTTGTAATTTAACTTAGTCCCACAGTTTCCAATTCCATGAATAAAACCATGATTTATATATTATTCATGTCTTGTCGGACTACTTTTGCCAATTGTTTCTTAAAGACAGCCTTTTTTAGCTATTTACAGTGAAAAAAGAAAATACTGTCTTCAGCACTTAGAAAGAAGGGTGAAATTTTTTCCTAAGTAAGTCTGATGAATTTGCTTATGTTAATGGTAATAAAATGGAAAACCTAAATATAAATATTTTCATTACAGGACCAATTTAAACACATTGTAAAATGCTTCTCACCAAGATCCTCAGAGCAAGGCAAGAAAGAAGCAGCAATGACTATTAAAGTACATGTATGACAAAAATAGAAAATGGTATTTGTCTTTGTTGATATTACATTCCTAGCTCCATGAGCAAGGCCTCCAATGCACAGTTCCTACCACATGCTGACAAGTGGTGCTTCATGCCACAGTGGCACTGGGATGTACCAGTGAGATGCCCCAGACATCTAATACTCCAAGCCACATCACAGTATGGCCCTGAAAACATTCATCAGATGGTTCAGCTTGCACCTGACTCTAAATGCTCATCTTGCTGCTGAACAAATATGACAGGCCATGTGCCCCAGCCGTTGCATCCCCAACAATCCACTTGAAGAGTTGATAATACCAAGAACAAAACAGCACTGACAAGTAATGAATAGCACTTTTACCTGTTACAGATTCTGTAGGTGATCTTTTAATATTTTTTTAATCAGTAGCATGACTGTTGAACTTGTCAACGTGGTTATGTCAAGAACACCAAATGTCACTTCTCTTCCCTGTTCCTGAAACTACTTAGCCTTTCTAAGAAGAAATTAGGAACTTCTCTATCACAACCTAGGTGAAGAAGCTGATATCAATAAAATTTAGAAATTGATTTCTTAATCTCTATTTACATCTTTGATGATTTAGGTCAATGGATGATATTAATAAGTACCTTGCTGCTTCAGCAACCTAAGGTTTCAGGCAAGTTAAGTTTCTTTTGTGCTTCCCTAGTAGCAAGGGTCAGTGAAAGATTCTTTCAAGATGCCTTTTGGTTTTCATTTCTCTCTTACTTGAGTGAGAGTTCCTTATGCTTGTACTGATGACTTTCATACAATGGGACTGATGACAGGCTAGGGGAAATCAGGGCTGATGGAGTTTGGAAAGCCTATTGCTGAACATCTGGAAGTGTAGCCAAAAGGAATTTGTGAGAGGAAGATACCTGACCACCCCCAACCTTATAATTTTCTTCAACTGTTCTCTAGTACCTATGCTGAATCATGTAGCCTTGCAAATTAGTACATTGTACAAGCTACATTAAATGAAAGATACCAGTAAATACAAGAATTGAGAGAGGTAAGGATGGGAACTTTGATGGGGATGGAGGTCTGGCAGCATTGTGCAGTGCTGAAGAAATAGGGATACACTCATTCTGGTGGAAAATACGATGTGGAGAGGAGAAATGACCTGCAGAGTCACTGGCTGACACTGTGAGTCCAGACAAGGCAGGCGAAGGAAATTCCAGGAACTGTCAGGGGCTCCTTGACCTGCTTTGTATTTGACTGCTGGGGCAGCAGGAATCCAACAAAAGCTCATGTGTAGCTGTCCCTCAGGACAGCCTCCAGCTGCATGGGCAGCTATTATAGCTTAATTCCCGATACTAATTGCGATGTTTCCAAAGTATTGACACAAACAGTGATATAAATTCACATACATTATCTCTACATTTCATTTGGTATGTAGAAACAGGAAGACAGAAGAACAGGTTTTGGAGATACATCTCTTTTTGTGAGAGAAGCGGGAAGTTGGCAAAGCAAATGATGAACACAGCTGAAGACACTGTGTGTCCCTGGGCACTCCTCTTTCTTCAGTGCACAGATATGTTTCTACAGCGTGGTGCTTCCCCAGCTGTCCCTTTATCACACCCTGCACGCTCTGACTTCCTAAATTCCATGGTCTGAGTGACACATATACAAAAAAGACTCCAGTGGAGTCCTCGTATGTTGTCCATGAGTTTTCCCTTTCTTTTTAACACAGAACAAAACTGATTTTTTTTTACACTTCATGATTTCACTGCCCATACTATCACTTGAATATCACATCTCACCTTCACAGTGACATGCAGGATACAGAAAATATTACAGGAGATGCCCCAAGAAAACTCCAGCCCTCTCAGCAGGCAGTAGGAAATTCACCATTACCATTCCCTGGTGACCAGGGGGCATGCTGAGACAGTTGATTGCATGTTCTGTGATTATTTTTGCTACTACTAAAGTGATTGACTGGGACTGACAGTGTTCAGCAACAGCTTTTGAGACATACAAATTCTTCCTGTCATGGAACGGCAACATGAAGACCTATTTTCCTTTAAATTAAAAAAACCCAAAACCTATTCATTATTCATCAAATGAATCCCAATAATTATTCCAACATAATTCTTACATTCTTAAATTCCAAAATTTTCTAACCAAGCACACAGCACAGTAAGTATTTCAGACACAAACAAAATATTAATAATTAGAACAAAATTGTTTCAGCTGTGCTTTTTTTATGGTTTACTTTGTTCCCTAGCAAATTTTAGGGGGAAAAATATTTTTCCTACAACCTTTTTCACTTTCCGGTACTTTGTTAGAAAAAATCTATTTTAAGTACCAGTGAAATTCATCATATTGTGAAAGAAAAGAAAAATTGTTTCATTTCATAAGATCTTCTAACAGCATGAGCTAACCCCATGGTCTCTGAGACAGAAATTCTGCCAGCTATAGACTTATAAAGAATCAGCAGAGAAAAAGAAGTTTCTCAGATGGAACTGTTAGTCATGATATGAAGAATGTGTGTCCCCTACAGATGTTATACCTATTTGTATGATAAATCCTGATCATCACTGTAGGAATTTTGCAGCCTTCTTTTAACTTAATGCTCAAGTTCAAATTAATCTTCTTTTGACAATGTTTGCCTAATATTTCAATGTTGAACAACATTTCCAGGGTTACATTTGCAGTGAGCCTACTGGGCACTTTAAAAGCTGTATTTCTGACTTTGTACTTGCTTCAGAAAGACTTCTTTTAATTCTTCAATGCTTCACAAATATTTCTAGGAAAGACAAGTAAGCATTGATAACTGCTTAACACGGGCACATCTACCTGGCAAGTTTACTGGAATTAACATTAGGGTTAATTTAGAGCATGCAGAACAGCTCCTTAGAAGAAAATATGCATTCTAGAATAAAATAACCTCATTCTCATGTTCAACACCTGAACCATTTTGAGTAACATAAGATAAATGAGAACAAAGAATGTTTGTTCCAATTTGTGGGATCGTTGCTTTACTCAGGAATGACAGTCTAGGGAATTCAAAATGAAATGAGGGATGTGAAAATACCGTAAGTTGTCTCCAAGGAACTCAAGGTTGTATAAATACAGAGTCATTGGTGTCAAATGGCAACAGCCCTTTTAAAACCAACGCTACATTTACACTCTTCAAAGGCCTATGTAATACCGAACATGGTGCTACATAGGGCACTGCACCTCCCATATGAAAGAAAGATGTTTTTTAGGAGAATGCCATCACCAACGCATCCTTCCGCTCCCTGCCTACACCCTCCTGTTCACTCAGAGGCAGCAGGAGGTCTGGGCTTATCGTCTGCTTGTGGAAAGTAATAGCAAACTCTTTGGTGGGGAAACACCAGTGCTGTTTTATTTGGATGGTAAGTGTTGAGTTGTCCTCAGTATCTCCACTTCTTCTCTGCTCTTACATGATCAGAACAAAAGAGAAACTCCATCTGACTATCACAAATAGCTTCTCAGTGGAAGAACTGAGTGCTGTCCCCTCAGGGGAGGGCTGCTGGACTTCTCACAAAGATGAGAGTTTTTTCAGCCTTGGTATTGCTGGCCATGAAGTGCACATTGAGGTTATATAATTTCTGTGATTTCTTTTTTCTTAAAATGCCATTTTAATTGTGTTCTTAATCTGTTTTTTCTACTATTTTTTAACATCTACCTTTGTTTGTTAGCTGAAACCTGTGCCAAACGATGCAGCATTGATGAGACTGAGGCATTAAACCTCAGTACTTCTCAGTCCCAAGTACAGCATTTGGGGCAAAGAATAAAACAGGACCAGGAGCTCCAGAGAAGAGAGATCCCTGGTGACACGTTTGGCACTATTGCATTTGCCATCGCTGCAATAGTGCCAAACTTCTATCACTGTGCTGGGCTCCCTGGGAAACACCATACCCCTGCCTTCACTGCAAAGGGGAGTGGCAGGCAGAACAGGGCACCTAACAGGAGAACTGCTTCAAAAGAGAGAGTCAGAAAACTGTAGCTTAATCCACCAGGCAAATTGAAGCTCTTCAAAGAGCATTTTCCACTCAACAGAAAAGTGAGACGTGACATTTTGTTCCACTCCCTAGTTTTGGTGACTGTACTAAAATAAAGGGGGTAATGACAGACAATGTGTGAGGCTATCCTCCGTGTAATCCCTCCATTTTTTGTCATGATCCAAGACGCAATCTTAGCAGAGAGTTCATTCAAGCAGTATTTAAAGCAGGTAACCTCAAACTCACAGACTAAAATCATAATAGAAGCAAGATGACTCAAGTATACAAGATGTAGGAATTGGCCATTTAAACGCTTCCTGCTTAGATTTCACTCCCATATAGTTCCAAAGATAAAATCTAATGTGGAAAGAAAAAGCAACATAATGCTTCACATTTCAAACCCAAATCATGGTATAACTGGGATAAAAGGAAATATGCTATTACATAAACACTCTGATTAATATATATTGTAAAATTCATAATATTATAAGCAATTATTATCACTGTATTAAGCAAACCATATAGAAGATAACATTGATCTAAAAACAAAACTGCCATAATAATATCAGGTTTCCTGTTTAAAACAGACTTTTTTCATCCTAACAAAAAATGTATTTTGAATGACCTTTTCAGGCAATGGACATTTCAGCTCGTTTCAGGACAACAGCCTATTCTTATTTTATTATTGTTTAACTCCATAAAAACACCCAGGAATAGTTAACTGAACAAATAAGTCTGGTATTAGAATCTCTGTTTTTTTCTCAGAACTGTTCCCCTCTTTGCTGTCTTGTATTTTTTGTCTTATTAGATACACATTAACCTGTTAGACTGACCTTCACTTCTCTCCCAATCCCTACAGCACATTACAATTCTTTAAAAAGACAACTGAGAGAGACTGTCTTTAGGTAAATCTCCTCAACTGAGCTCTACAGACTGGTCTGGCATGTATTGTGTACATGCATCTGTCACGAAAATTTGATGACAAATCATCTGTTTCCTGACAGATAGGCTGCACTAACTTCAAATTCCCATGAAATGTCTTTGTCCACGAGGAAGAAAAACATTCTCCTCTATAGCAGTGATCATTCTCAAACTTCACTTCAATCCCTTCACTTCAATCCTCCATTTGCTTTAGTCTATATTATCATTTATTTGTATTATAATTCTTCTGGATCAGTTTAAGCCTGTTGCAAGATACATCTTCCTGATCATCTTTTGGGAAAATGTAAAGAGACAGCAACTGATGAAAGGAATGAAAGTAAATGTTTCACAGTAATAATGCTGTTTTCAGAGGGTGAGAAATGAAGATCCTTTTTAAGACTGACCTACCCCAGTTTGTTTAAAACTAAACTGAACTTGAACTGATAAACTATTCTTTTGAGATTAACCTGAATAGTGTACATTCAGTAAAACACTGTAAATCTAAACATACCTGAATTGGAGTCAAACTTTGTTTCTGACCTGCAAAAGAAAATAAAAAGGTCATAAGTTACAAGAACTGCTTTATGCCATAAAAGCCATATGTCAGACTGATTCCCCCAGCAAACATCATTTTTAACAAGACCAGTAACTAACTCTGTACATTAACATTAAATGCATTCAAAGGCATTTGAACCCAAGTAATTAATATTATCTTCAATATTTTGCTGTTTTCTACAATGTAGAGTTACAAAAAAGATATTATAAAAGTCAAATCACAAAATTAAGAAAATAAAAATTTAAACCAGGATTAAATTATATACTGTGAATCATAACATACAGTTGTTTGTATGAAATAAATAGTTTTCATTCATTTTCATTTTTGAAAAGTCATTAAGAGGATTTAATTTATTCATGAATGTTTCCAATTTATTTTTGAGGCAGATATCGTTTCATTAATGTCATATGTATTGTATCCAAAGATCTGTACTTAATTGTACAACATCCTAGGAGGTTTTTGTTTGTGTGTGTCTTCAATTTACTCACTCTGCCCACAGGAGTAAGTGGTTTGATTTTCTTAAAAGTGGAAAGTGGGGGGTGGGAGAGAGCGAGAGAGGAAAGGAGCCGGACCTAAATTTTAACTTGTTTTAAAGTCTTTGCAAAAAGACAATGAAGTGTGCATTATGCACCATTAGATTTGGTCATGCATTGCAGATTTTTCTCTCTCTAACAAGTAGTGTTTTCTTCTAAGGGTTTAGCACTTAGCAAATGAACCCTATAACCTGTATATTTAATAAAAGGAAGAAAAAATTAGCCCTTGTGGGAACATCATGTTTCAGATATCGGTTAATAATACTTGTAAATGTAGAAGCCTTTGAAGATCTCAATTCAACTGTGGGAAAACTTAAGTTGGGTAATTACTCAAGATGCTGCTGATGTGCTGTCAAGCAGAATTAACCCTATGACTAGGTCTATCTACACAATCTGCTACAAGACAGCATTGTCTATATTGAGCTCTCAAACCAATTAACGGGCATGTTCCAATCAGATTTATATCGCCCAGTAACAATCAGTTGTACACATGGTCATGGCTGTCACAGCGGGACACAAGGTCTGCCCAGCAGGAGACCTGTTAAAGCATGTTACGTTGGCAGCAAAATGCATTTCCCCAGATATTCTAAGGAGGAAGTGTAAGGTTGGATCCTTTTACATTGCATCAAGGAGGGGATTTATTTTGGGAAGTTACAGTCCTTCTTGTTTCAGAAACAAATGACCAAAGCTCAAAAACTAATTGCAGATTTATTTTCTTCTTTTATTTTATATGCTTGTACATGCAGGTACATGTAGACGTATTTTACATCTCTATACTCTATATATTTTATATAACTGGCATAGAGCACTCTGTACTCTATATATGTTATGTAACTGGCACTTTAATTCCATGCCAAGGTCTATGCTACAGCAAAAAAAATCAAATCAGTCAGAATTTAAAAAATTAACAAGTTCACACTAGTTAAAGTCATCAGAAAGGAAACAACTCTCTTCTCCCATCCTGCTCATTCGCTATCTTCCTCCAGTGCTCACAGTATTTTATGTCTTAAGGGAAAAGACATAACGTATCTTCCTACTTGGCACTAAAAGAAAGTATGCTGGTGACGTGCCTTCACAAATACCACCACCGGTAACTGCCCATGGCACCAGCCCGTGCTCAGTTTGGCTGTGTAATTCAACTGGTATTTACACCCAGCAGGATGAAGTCCCCACCCTGCAAAAAGTGGTAACCTGGGGGGAATTTCACTGAGTTCCAAGGAAAGCCACTCAGTCAGTGTTTTATCTACAATATTCTCCTCAAGCTGCTGTATACCTACCTACACCATTCTCTCTTGCTCATCAGTGTATCAGCAATACCTCACTACCTACACAGTCAGACACAACTTACAAATCTTACTCTCAGCTTCTGTTTATCTGTACGATCAACTTCTCACTACCTAAATTCTAGACACTTGCTATTAGTTGGTCAAACAAAGCTCTTGCTCCTCAGCTGCATGGCTTGGTACGGACATATGCACTGCAATTTGCAGCATCGACAAACTGGCCCAGGGGCCAAGGTGGCAGAGAGTGCATGTGGAGGAGGGTCACAGGGGTCACTGGGCACTGTAATGAGTACCAAAGCTCCAAACAGTCATAAATTACTAGACAACAAATCAGAAAACTGATATGGGGGTGATAAATGAATAGAACTTTGTCTGGCAACAGCAGAATAGCTATGAAAGAAAACACAACATGGGAGGTAGTACTAGGAGCCATTGAGAGCAGGAGGGTCACCCATGTTATGGTTATTGTTTTCCCTTGGGAAAACAATGCAAAATTTAGGATACAGTATTACAGAAACTGTTAGAGATCTTAGAAAGGCACAGAAAAAAAATGAGGAAAATAATAAAGTGTCTTCAGCATAAGTAGCAGATGTGAGAGAATCACTCTGCAAGAACATAGTCATCTTGACTCCTTGAAGGAATGACAAAGCTTCCAGCAATTTCAATGGAAGCAACACTTTTTTCTTAATCTTCCAGTATTTACATCTTCTTCTTGACAGTACATTAGACAAAGGTATCAGAAACCAGTGGCACATAGGCATTAAAAATGTGCAACTAAAATATAGCCATTAAATAGGATATAGCCATTAAATACTGAAAGTACATTCCAAAGCAATGTTCTGCTACACACAAAAATATTCATTCTGCCTCCTTTATACTTTTAAAACTGCATTATCTAGAAGGCAAAGACTCCTAATTGTTTGTAATCACAGTACATACTCTGATATTGTCATGGTTTAGCCAACCTAAGCATCCTGCCAGGCCAGATGCACCTTACAGTGCCAGGTCCTAGCTGTACAAATTGTCTTCTATTAGTACAAGAGGGGGAAAAAAACCCCTGATGAACAGAGAATTGGTTTGTGTGTATTTTCTCTACTTTTGCCTTGTAGGAGTACTCTGAAAGTCAGGCAATCATTCATAAATATCTTTGGAAATGAGACTATACTCATACAGAGATCAAGAGGGTATTTATACAGTGTATTTATAAAGGGTATTTCCAATTGTGATATGGCTCAAATACACACAACATATGGCAATATAAATGCCAAGTAGGCTCAACCACCAACACACCGTATGCAGGGAAGAGTGAGCTACTGGAAAAGTTTAGCTAAGGACAAGGTGCTGCAATACTTTTAAAGATCCCAGAAGTAATTAAGTCAAATACAAACAATAAAATATAGGATGGTTATTTTATCTGTACTGCAAAGAGGTGCAGGGTTTCAACCTGTTCCTTTTAAAAGGCATCATTTATCAGATGCTCAGACTGCCAGATACTGAGAGAGAAACGGAGTAATGATAATCACCATGTGTTCCTGTAGTGTGAATTTCGAGCTACTGCCTTCTTAAGTATGACAGAACTGCAGTTGTTCAGTGCCACATTGTGGCACAGTGTGACCACACACCCCACAGCTGAAGCGAATGCAGATCTGCTACTTGCCAGGGAAGCAGGCCTTTGGCAAGGAGAGAGGAAAAGGACGAACCTCTGCTGTTGCGTTACAACTGCCTTTTCTTTTACCCTTCATGATGAAGTATTTAACCAGTTTATGTAGGTTTTGCTGAAGGAACATGGAGGACAGCCTTTGAAAGTCCTGCAATTCTCTCAGAAAGTACTCTGAAGTTCTAATCCTTTTGCTTTAACATAGAAGGAATCATTTATTCCTCTTGGCTCTTCTACACCTTTGCCTTAGCAGTTTTAAAGCAGGCTGTGCCTCTGCAAGGTTTTCCTTTATGGATGCTAAACACTACGTTGGTAGGGGCAGACATTCACAATACTACTCCCCTCTGGAAAGAATTTTGATGGAATAAAGGTCTGTCACAGTCATAAAGATTGCAGATGCAGCTTTGGTAAATCTTCATTTTCAAAGAACTTTATTCCATATTGGCCTGGGCAGTTTGCTGAAGAGACAATGATTTAGCAGGCTCCTGATGCAATCTAAGCTAACTGATGTGTGAGCAGAATGCAGTAATTCCTCTCCCTTCTGTGTTTGCCCCCAATGGTACAGAAAATAGCAAATTGGAATATCAGTGTTCCTGGCTACAGCACTGCTAGTAAGCTAAAGAAGCCAGGGCAGAAATTCTTAATTGTGAGCCTGTCCCTGGACACTGTGTTGGCCCATATCATGCTCATAAGAACTAGACTCTCCTAGACAGGACCTAGGCAAGCTGCAGGGCAGGCTCAAGCCAGGGACCATTCCCCATAAGCAGGATGAACCAGGACACTGTTTCAAAGAAGAGCAATTTAGGCTAAAAACACAAGCCACTTTTCTTTAGGGCCAGAGAAGATGCTTCTGTCAATTTTATTTACAAGTATAGACACAGTCCTTCTGAAATCATAAACCATTACTTGGAAGCAGTCACTGATCTTACTCATGAGTCCAACCTCCAAATAAAAAGTCAAGCTTCCAGAAAAAAAAAAAAACCCACAGCAGTATTACAATGTAAAAATTAATACCTAATGTAACTATCTAGGAATTTCTGAGACTGGGAATTTGAGAAGTCCTGGAGCTTTAAGAACTGTGTAGCTCCTTGGGCAGCAGCAGGAGCAAAGCTGGGCCTGCTGCTGCGTTGTAGCCAGAGGACAGATCCTGAGGTGTCTCAGGCAGCAGAACTACTCACAGGTACTTCCCAGAGCTGGACATTCCTAATGCCTCTCTATCTTCCATCCTCACATGGATTCTCTGTTATAATGCAGTAATGCATAATATTTACAATAATATTATCTGCTATAATTTAATAATACAGGTGAACTCTTGTTCAGGTCTCCCCTCAGAGAGGGCTTGAATGTGATCTCTCTCCTGATTTTCTTATCGTTTTAAAAACTTAGTATCTTTGAGGTTTAAAAACTACTTCCCTGCCAAATTTGGCTGAAATTGGCAAGTAGATTAAATGATACAGTTTTATGACATGTTTTTTAACTACCTCCAGGGATGGTGATGAGTAGTCTGTGGATGAGTTGTGTCCAGAGTTTACTTAAAATGTGAGAGCTATAAACAGATAAATATAGAAATCTACAGCTTTCTGTAGTCCAAATCCATGACAATCCACCCTACCTGATTTTACTTGAGGTACATACATACACATAGTCAAGCATAAAGTAGGTGAAGACCAGCTGAAAATTAGTTCTTCCAAGCAGGGTAACTGATGAACAGTCAATTACAAAACAGTGTAAATTTCAAACAAAGGAAATAACATATCAGACTTAAAAGTATACAAAGAATCCACTGAAATTTTACACTGAAAATAGCAATGAAATTCCTAATAGAATCAGTGGAAATTATCTATACAGGCAATCATCCCCTGTTCTCGGCACTGGTAAGGCTGCAGCTCCTGTGTTCAGTTTTGAGCCCCTCACTATAAGAAGGACGTTGAGGTGCTGGAGCCCGTCCAGAGAAGAGCAATGAAGCTGGTGAAGGATCTGTAGCACAAGTCTGACGGGGAGATGGGGATGTTTAGCCCAGAGAAAAGGAGGTTCAGGAGAGACCTTATCACTCTGTACAACTACCTGAAAGAAGGATGTAGCCAGGTGGGTGTTGATCTCTTCTCCTAGGTAACAAGAGACAGAATGAAAGGAAATGGCTTCAAGTTGTACCAGTGGAGGTTTAGATTGGACATTAGTAAAATTTCTTTATGGAAAGGGTTGCCAAGAACTGGAACAGACTGCCCAGGGAAATGGATGAGTCACCATCCCATGAGATATTTAAAAGACATGTAGATGGGGCACTTAGAAACATGGTTTAATGGTGGACTTGCCAGTGTTGGGTTAACTCAGTGATCCTTCAACGTCTTATTCAACCTAAACAATTCTGATTCCTAAACTGGTGAGAACCAAGTCACTTCAAACAAATATTATTAAATAGAAGGTGCTGGTTTTGACAAAGTTTTTAAGGAAACTAAGAGTCAGTCAGGACAGATGAAGTTGCTCTAGTAGTTCTATTAGATCTTATTAGAGACGCTACAGAAATGATTTCATATGGGCTCCTCTGGCCGGATAGCCAGTGCTGATTTGTCATTTGGCGTGCTCAAATGATATAAAGATCATTAAGAAAGCTTAAAGACCATTAATTAAGCACTCAGCAATGGGGCAAGGAAATTCCTTGTAGAGATCTAGCCTAGTGACCGAAATCCTCCCTTGTGTTGTGAAGGCAGGAGTGGTACAGTGTTAGTGGTACAATGTTAATGGTACAGTTATATTACCCAGCCATGCTTTCACTTTCTCATGATTGGATGGATGTCTGAGAGACCTGACACAGCTCAACAAAAATCAAATGAAAAAAATAGCATGGATAAGGCTGTTGCTATGTCTCCTAGCACATGTTCAGAAAAGCCAACACCATTACCAAGAATTCCTTCCAGGAAGCAATAAAGGCAGCAGTGGGTGATTTATGAAGACTTAGCAATTCAGTCCTTGGCCTTAAAAATTGGAAACTGACAGAACAATAATATTTCTTTTTTTAAAAGGAAATCATTCTCCCAGACTTCCCAGTTCCCATCTATACCACATCTTTCTCACAGTCCTGCATATGGTAAAGGACATGACCATGGTCTGTTAAATACGGAATAGCTTCTCTCCTATGGCAATAGCATGAGTCATGGATTTCACTCAGATCCATTCTAGCCATGGCTGTGGACAGAATGGTATTTTTGCAAAATGTACAAGAAAATGCTTTGAAAAATTAAAGTAGGTGAAATCTTGCAAATACACTTGGCCCTTAGAAAACACTGAGGATTTGGGTGGCATAGGTGGCCCTCTGTGAACTGATACAGAAAAACACAATCTTGTGGCAGAGACTGTCCAGCCATGATAAATGTGGCTCACAAAAAATTACCATGAGCAGGTATGGTTGATAAGAATGAGGGCTTTTTCTGTGGCTTATTAGTTTTCTATCAGATCCGTGTTGTGCACTGACATGCTCCAGCCACACCATGTGAGGTCCAGTGAAGAGGAAGCCATGAAAAAACACCCTAGAGAAAAGCAGGGTCAGCAGGGGTCCTTCTTTTAGGATAGGCCTACAGTTAGATTGGAGTAAGTGTAACACAAAAGTACGTAAGGGCTGGTTTGCAGAAAAGGAGGTTCTTGAGATTAGTTTATTGTCTCTCTCATTTATTGCTTTCTTTAGGGCAGCTGTACTGGGATGTAGGAGACTGTCTGGCGTGAAAGTTCAGAGATGGAATAGTTTGATTCAATGGCATGATTATGGATTTTATGTGTGAGGCACCTTTGATTGTGGACAAAGTTAAAGCATGTCCTCCATAAAGCTTGGGAGGTTTCTCATAACACTAGTACAAGTAGGTAGATGAAGAGATGTCAGATTCCTAGTTGTTTCTTTTATCTTTCCTGTGGTAGAGATAGAGTTCTGTTTTAAAGACCTACCAAAAAACAAGTCTTTCATCTGCAGTGTAAAATTCATGTGTTCCCTGACCTTGTGTGTCACATGGTAATGAAACAACGTAAATCAGAAATGTTAAAAGTTGAAGTTTGTTAATATTACTGCTGAAGCTCCAGCCTCTTTCCTAGTTAAACTGACAGGTCTATAGTCCAAATATATATATTTACAGATTACAAGGACATAAAGAAAAAAAATTAATGGACAGCCAATGAGAAACAAATGTAAATGCAAGTTTCAGATGACTATCTGGACATTACAAAACAAAAAAACCCCACTAATCCCCCCTCCCCCCATACCACCAAAAACCCCCTGCTTTAATTTCAAATGGGCAATGGACTTTTTTTATATTGTACTACCACCTTACTCCTAAGAAAATAATTCAGTCATTTACAGCTTGTGGGGAAAAGGTAGTAAATAGCATACATTTTGCATTCTCCCATATGTGTTTCCTTATCCCTTTTTTCAGCTGTCTGGGCTAAAATAGTGACCAAGATACAAAACTCTATCTTCCTTGGTTGAGGAAGATGTTATATACTGATATTTTGGGGTCAGTAAACAAAAGAAGATGGACTCCTATTGGCTTCTCTGTTTGTTCCCACCCTTGTCAGCCACTTCATAATAACTGCCTGAATTTGATATAGACCAGAGGTGGCAGAAGCTCCCAAGGCAACACAAAGACTTTGGGGAGATTGGGCTAGAGGCCAGTCCACTCTCAGGACACAATCACTTCAGGTGCCCATTGGCCTGGGATTTATTAAAAATAAAAAATAACTTCCCTCTTTCCCTCTCTCTTCCCATAAAATCCATGGCGAGTCTCAAAGAGAATTCAAATTCAGGCGCATTTCCATATAGCTCATTTCACATAAAGAAATCCAATTCATTAACTCAAGCCTATGCCAAAGCATATTGTGCCCTTGAGATAATCACAGGTAAGTCTCATACTGCATTTTTTTCCCGCCATATTAAATCAATTGGGAATGAAACTGGAAACTAGTTCACATTCATTTATGTGAACTACTGCTGTCCAAATCTCATCCCACAAAAAAACCCCAAGTCTCTCTCCACTAGATGATAGAAAGGAAGTCAGTCTTGAAGGTAGAAGGTGAGATCCTGGCTCCATTGTATTCATTTACCAAATATGAATTGACTTTGACAGAGCCAGGATCTCCCCCACAAAGATTTGGCTGTTGCAAGCAGGAGAATGTCTAAATGGCAAAGTAGAAAACCAGGTTATGCAGACTTTGGATCCCCACTTTGCATCCCCATGCGAAGGATGGGCATGTAAGACAGTAACACATGATGTCTGCAGATTGTTTTGGCTGTGTTTGTAACCATCAGTTTTTCAACTCAAAAGATTCACATTATTACTCAAGTTTCTGTAGGCAATCTTCCCAACAGAGGAATCAAACATTACAGAGATTAAGTGCTTCTTTCATTTTACAGACAGTCTCTTGGGAACAACTATCACTACCACATCTGGTGATTCCAGAGCTACATCAATTGTATTTTCCTTTGTAACGTATCACTGGCCCAATTTTCTATATTATTAGCACTGTCCTGACCATCCTGCTTCATGCTCTTGTAAAGGTACCTCCTCAAGTGAGAGGGACTGAGTCAGTGTGAACTGAGGGGGGGAAAAAGGCAAGAAAAAAAAATTAAATTCATCAGAATGAACACAAGCAGCTAGAAATAAGAAAAAAAACGTAAGCAACAACTGAATCTCTGCAGAACAATGCAGTGATCAAGAGAATTCAATCAGCATTGCTTCTAGCTTTAAATTTACTGCTACAATTCCCAGAACACTTCTAAAGAGTATTTTTCATGCAAGACAAAAAAGTTAGTATTTCTTTCTTAATCCTTGCTCCAATTACTAAATCAGCTCTCCACGTGTGCTATTTGGGATGGATGGAAATACAGTAAGTAATGCAATTTTCCCAGGTTTTGTTTTCTTAACTGCTTGAATTCTGAAAAAAAAAAAAGCATCTACTTTTTTCCCCATTATCAGATAAAATGCTGTAGCATGGATCCAGCATCACCACCTGGTAGCTCTTAAAGCTACCCCTAAGTAATGCTAACAGTCAAACCTCAATATCTGTCAAGGCAGCGAAGGACTGTTGCAATTATTTGGCATAGCTGCGTATAGAAAAAAAATATTTAAACAGTTACTACTTGTTTTTCCGTCATATTTCCTGTTTTACCTCAATGTTATCTTACTGTTTTATTTATCATAATTTTTTATCTTTCTTATGAGATTAATTTACTATAGCACTATTATTTACAGTGTTTCTCATGTATCCCTTAACAGGCTGAATGACTTCCCCATTCTGTGAGTCTATAAAATGACCTTATGCAACTATGTATGGAATATACACAAGATTACACATAGCCTAAGAGACAGACATCTCAAAACTATATTTAGCATACTCACTTGAATAAAGGAGTCCCACAAACAACACATTTGTATATTCCTTTAGCTTTATGGTGTGTGTACTCCCCCTCAAAGGCACTGGGAAAACAACAACAAAACATTTTAAAATTAAATAAAGGAATTGTTTTTTTTTTTAATTATCAAAGTATCTAAGTATTTAGAAAACACTATAGAAAAAAATCCCACAATTACAAAGTTGGAAGTTGGTTTTTATTAAAGGCAGCAAATAAAGCAGGCACAGGAAAAGGGGAATGTCCTTGTTAGTGTGCCTCAGGTGTTACCCATCATGCAAAAGGAAGCAAATTATCCCACAGTTCAAAGGCCAGAACTACAACACCAACAAAAAGGCATAAAACTGGAGTCTTCCCCTATTTGGCAAGTGAAATGTCAAATTTTTGTAAACATGGATTGTTTAGCACGTAGCTCAACCTGCCGCACCTGCCTGGGCCAGTGTCTGGGCTGTGTGTCTGTGGCAGGCTTGGCGGCCACAGCGGAGCGAGGTGTGAAGCGTTGGGTCAGGCTGCCACTGGCTGCTTGGGCAGCAGAGGCATTGTAGCTGAAAATGAAATAATTGGTGCATGATTTCAAGCTGTGTGTGCCTTATATTTTCAGTTGAAAAGCAATATTCCAGCTTTAAGGGAATATTTTTCTAAGTTAACAATCTAAAAGGCTAGGAGGTCATTCACCTAATACGAATCAGCTGTGCTAGCCCAACAAAAAGCCTATGTGCTCAGCAGCTTGTTTTTATTATCCTTTCACCCTTTTTATGAGGTCCAATTTTTTTTATAAACAGGATTTTTAAGAATGACCTAATCTCCGATTGTTTGTGTGCATTAAATCACGTTGTTGGTCCCGTACACAAGAGCGCAGAGGGCCGGGGGGAAGGCAGGCCTCCCAGCAGAGGCCACCATCCCCCTGCCCCGCCAGGGCTGCAAGAGGACCGAGGGGGCTGGAGCGGAGAGAGGCTGGACCATCCTTGCCAGTCTCCCCAGCACATTCAGCCACCAAATTTAGCGCTGTCAGGAAAAGGTGTGCCTATTAACCGGGACCGCACGTGCAGCAGGGAGCCCTTTCAGCTCATGAATGAAAACAAGAAGTTACATCATTAGTACATTTGGAGCAGAGGTAAAGCCAGGGCCTTAGGCCAAGCTCAGTGGTATAAATTAGACAACAAAAAATGGCTGGGCTTTGGCAAGTTACTTTCGTGCTGGAATCAGCTGAGAGAGAGACTTTATTCACTAAAAACACTCTTGGAAGTGAGTCTCTTTTTCCCTCCAGGACTTGAGGCTGGCTTCCAGCGACTAAAGCCATGTGAGGGCAGTTATTGAAAATTTTTTACATTCCAACCACAAATGAGCCAATAAATACCTTCTCCACATGTGCTTCAAAAAGAAATTGGAGTGGGGTGGAAAAGAACTAAATTATGCTACCTTCTTTCTGCAGCCAAAACGTCTATACTTACAATGGCCACCTTCAAAACTCCAGCCTCCTGGCACAGGGCCATTTCCCTCGTGGTTCTGCTTACCGCGATGTCTTCCAAAAAAAGTGTACCTAAACCACTATTACTTCCACACGTTTTGTAGTAAACTAAAAACAGACTCTAAACATAAGCCTGGTGACTTTATAAGACATGCAGTGTTCATTAAAAGTCACACAAGACCTTTGGCCCGGGCCCCCATGTTGCAGATGCTTGTCTTTGCAGTAGTGTTAATTTGCAGGGGTTAGTAAACAAGTGCAGAAATCCTGGGGAAAAAAAAACCAACAAAAGTTGGTGGGGAAGGTGAGGAAATTGCAGTAAGAGGAGGGTGGAAAAGAAATATGCCTGTGTTTTGAGATCTGAGTTTCTTTCGTCCTGCCTTACCTTTCAGTTCCTTTCTCCTGAGTGACATGGTACTGCAAGGGTGTCAGCCGCTTCCTCAGCTCCTCCTGGGAAAAGACCACCTTACAGTCCTTTTTATCCCTACATGACCCTGCAAAGGGAGAGGATATGGAAGAAGGAGCTTTTTTAGCTTAAATCCTGAATAATTGCTTTGGCAGACAGCCACAGCATAGCTTCTGCATTCACTTGTCAATGACCAGACCGGTCCCTAATGCACAAAGAATAGCTCAGCTGTACCACAGCTGATTATTTCTTCAAGTTTAAAAAAGAATTTTTATAGAGAGCCAGGTGATTCCACTGGAGCAGTGACAATGTGCTACAGCCAAAGCCCTTCGATGTGTTATACACTAAACTGTTGCGCACACAATCATTCACAAGAAAGTACCATTTTTCCGACCATTAAAAAAAAAAAATCTGCAGAAAACCCAGCTACAGCTGAAACATTCTTTACAAGACATCTATATTGGAGACTCATGGTAATGGGCATATGATGTTTAGCCACAACACCTAGCGATTTCATTACCCTTAAAAGTAGCTGAAAAACAATTCTACATCTTCAGAATTACAATAAGGTTGATTTAACTTCTAATTGTATCATCATTTTTTGTCACAGTAGCCATTTTGTTTTTTCACTGTTGAAGAACTAGGAGTCCGGAGGAGCAAGTAATTTCTTTATGCACAAAGCTGTACAAGGTTCAACAATAAACATATTGTAAAATTGGAGGTTGCTATTGAAATTACTCTCCATTGAAAATCTCGACTTTCGCTTTGCTTAGTTCACACAGAAAATCCAAGGAGTAAAAAAGGATTGCTGTAAAAAAAACACATTAGTATAGTCCAAAAATTCACATCAGGAAAGAAAAAAACAACAATAAGGTTGCTTCTGGGAATGAAAACTCTGAAAGTAGTAGCAGAAATTGCCAAATGTTCAGGTAACTTTGATAATCATTGGCAAAAATTAGCTGACAAAATACAGCAGGGAAAAAGCACTCTAATTATGACAGTAATTAAAATATGGTACAATTAGAAATAAACAGTGCTGACAAAAATATTTTTTGCTAGTAACATATACATGCTCATAAAAAGACCAATTGTGTTCCCAAAGTAGAGGCAACAGAGCTACCCATCTGTATGTCATTTAGTACAGGAGAGGCAATGGCAGGTTTAAATTACATGGTATTGGATTGCAATTTCCTAACATTGGATGCTTTTCTGCTTTTTTACCTTGAGTCATTACTAAGAAGTGTTCATAAAAAGTAGCTTAAAGCACAAATGCTTGCAAATCATTTAGGAAAAGATGTTTCTTTCTTCCTCTCCCTCTTCTTTTCTCAATTTTTTAATGTGTGGGGGTGGGTGAATAGGGGAGACAGAAAAAGAATAATACTATTGGTCACTATCGACTAACCACTAACCCTAGGAAGTATTTTCAGGAAGAAAAAAGTAAGATTGAAAACATCTGATTGAAGTAAATAGTGCAAACATAAAAAGCTTTACTACTGAAAGAAAGATATTGAAAAGCGATTTTATTTCATAGATTAGAAATTACTTTTCATCTAAACATTCTTAAAAACAGATTGTTTTCCACTCTGAGCCATCTCATTAGCTGTGCTGCAAAGCCCTCGTTCTAATGGCAAGCTTTGAAAGAGCGCTGCTGTATGCCTTTGTTAGCTTCAATCTTATTTGGGAGAGGGATAAAGATTTCATTCCAGGTCTCTTTGTTTGTCTTTCAAGAACCACTAAAGCAGTATTCACACAAATTTTGCAGGAATGTGCCCTGTGCCATAGCTTACAAATTATTTGGTTTTGGTGCACTTAAAGGTCACCTTCCAAATTAGCAAAATTTTCCTACATCCTGGCTTTTCAACCTTAAATGTAAATATTGTTTCCTAACTGTAAGTGAGGTTTGTTCTTTATAACATTTGGTTGCTTATTTAAAGATGTCAAACTTTGGAGGTTTTTATTCTCCAAACGTGCACAACTCTAGGACTAATAAGTCTTTCAAAGTATAGTGAACGGGGAAAGGAAGCATATACATTATATAAATAGCTATTGTTATCCTGCATTACGCAGCTCAGAAAGAAACTGTTTGAGAGACAGTCTTTTATCTATCATTTCAGTCTTAAAAAGTGGTCTAGAGAGCAGAAAATCTTATAAACCAACATCACTTTCAAAAATATCTACCCATAATTTAAAAAACCCCATGCTATTTTGCTCCTTAGCTGCTGCTAGGAAAAAAAAAAAAAAA
>VXAY01001701.1:119403-132457 GCA_013399855.1 Oxyruncus cristatus
AAAAAGTAAGCATAGTTCCACTTTGGAAAAAGAGAAAATACTGAGTGTTTTAAAGAATGGTCAGTACTCCTTCTTTACTCTCCCTAAATAATTTTTCATCTCTTTTAGAAATTTAATGTTCTTCAATCAATGGGCTCACTATATGCACAAAAAAATTTCTAGATGCCACTTGATCCACAACATAGATCAGAAGTAGAAAGCATGTTAAAAAAAGATTTCCCCTACTTGTTTCAATGATTAACTGCATATTCTATACTACAAACAAGTATTTTTGTCTACAGGGAAATTTTTCCAAAGTGCAGTGGGGTAAAATGCAACTGATCCCAACAAAGGATTCTCCAGGTTTGTAATTTGAGTACGCATCAACAAAAAGTTGCACCAGAAATCATACGGGACATCTCTTGGTCCAGCCCTCAGCGTTCAAGAATGGCCCTATTCAATTAATTGCACTTATTATTTAACTGCTAGCAACAAAATAACAGGTCAGTAAATGGATCACACTGTTTCCATATTGCCAAAGAGCCAGTGGGGTAAAGCAAGACTCACCCCTGACTGCAGAGGATGTAAGGATATGTTACCTGAAACAGGGCTAGCCTACCAGCTTCTATAAAGTGCAATGAATCCTAGAAACCACTGGACGAGATCCTAGGAATACAGTCCTTTGATTAGGAAAAAAAATTAAATGCTAGAGGGACAAAAGTGTTCAGCTTTTAGTAAAAGAGTGGTTGCTTCTGGTTTTGAAACTGTTCCAGGGGACAACACAAAACTACAAAAAGATATGCCCAATATGAGAAAAACTGTTGCTAGTAATGGAGATGCTATCAAACTTGTTATTAAACCAGACAATAAATGGACAGGCTGACCACCTTCCTCAGTCTGGTTCTCCATAGACAGGATGAGGTTTGGGCTATGGAAAGGGTTTCCATATAGGCAACAAAATTCTTCAGCAATTCAGGCATAAAGGCAGGCTCACAGTTCATTGGCAAATTATACAGTTTGAGTCAGATGAGAAAAAAGGTCGTCACTTCTACAAATAGCCTGACACCACTGTGATTACATTAAAGGTGAGACTAAATCAAATACAATATGAGAATAACAGAGTCTGGATTCATAGGCTATATACTAGGACTCTGGAAAGGATCTCTCGTTCTTTGGAAGTGATGTTCTCAGCAACAACTTTTAGAAGAGCCCAGGACAGTTATGTTCTTAACTCCAGTTAGATCCTGCTGTTAGGAGAGGTGAACACTGGCCTGCAAGGGCAAACAAAATTCCCTTGACATTCCACTGCAGGATTGAAGGCCAGATTAAATCTCTCTAATCAGCACACCACGGTGCCTTCATTGGGGTGGGCACTCATGAGAAGAGCAGTGAGAAGGCAACTTTCCCCAAGAGGCACTTGCCTTCAGCCTCCAGCCAGCAGTTACAGCAGTACTATAGGCAGGTACGATGCTGGAGCAGGATGGAAGGCTTTGTGAGGAAAAGACCAGGCTCACAAATCTTAATGTGTAAAGATTAAAAAAAAAAAAAAAAAAAAAAAAAAAAAAAAAAAAAAAAAAAAAAAAAGCTGAGGAGGGTGAAACACCAGTAGAAACCCTTCTGGGAGACTTCATGGTATTCCTGCGCTCAGGAAGATTTTTTTCCAAAAAACAAGGGAATACATGCTACCATTTACTATTCACCTGCAGACTGTGGGCATTTCAGAGTTCAGCTCTGGAGTCTTCTGTACAAATTAAGTGAACAGAAAGTATTTTCTGGGTGTTGACCTGCTAATGAAGACATTAAGCATCTCACCTCACATATAAATTCAAACTGACCTTTTCAAATCCGTGATTCATAACATTCCTTCCCTATAAGCAATTACAAGAAAACTAGCAACAAGATATATTCAGACAGACCAACACAAGTTAGCAGACCATTACTCCTCACCACTCAGCCCTTCACCTGTTCCAACATGCCAGAGGATGACGATTAGTGTCTGACATGCCCTGAAATTTGGTGGCATTTTTCCTGGTGGCTTTCCTACTTCAAACAGTCTTTTGAACAATTCTAATGGTTTTCTCTTATGCTTTTTTGCTTCCTATCATCAAAATTAGCTCGATATTTCAGCTACGCATGAAAGACGCAACATACATTTTCCCCCTTCTATGTATACTTATGTTCCACTAGCATTAATGGACATTACAGTCATGGACTGAGCACATACCACTTAGACTTCCTGAATTAAATATGGCAAGATCAAATGTTCCAGCAGAACAGAGCCGTATAATAAATCAGGCTTCTAGTTTTCTGTACTACTTCTTTTAATATACCCAAGCAGTTTTTTAGGGGCCTTCCAGCACATTTTATTACTCATATACGATCCCAGCCCCAGTCCTGCAATGTGACCTGTGTAGGCAGACCCTTTGGAATATGCGGAGCTACTTAAGGGTCTATGAATGTACTACAGGATCTGGCTCTAAGTATACACCTCTTTGCTTTCCAAAGTCTGTCCCCCCACAAGTGCATCAGACCACGGTAGATCAATGGTAAATTATCTCAAACTGACGAAGAGGAATCCTGCAAAATAAATATCCTTACATATGCTTTTGCTAACACTCAGTATTATTAAAAGTGGAATCTCTCATTTTTTATTATTTCAAATTTCGTTTACACAGTTTATGCCTCTTGTTGACAGTTTTGCCTCTCTCTCTGATTACAAAAAGGCAAATGCTCAACTCTCTCACTTTTGTTTAGTTTGTTCTCTGCAGCCTCTAGTCCACAGTCTTAGAAGAATGCTGCAGGGTCCTCTCACTGCAAACAAGCCAGAAACTGCTCATCTCTTGAAAATGCGAATCATTGCAAACAGTTGTACTGCCTTCTAAGCTGGAAAACACAGTTTTATAAAACCTGTATTTCACATTATAGTCCTTTTTATAATCCCTTCCCAAGCCATTTTAAATTATCTAAGCCTGCTGGTGACTAGGATAGATGCTGCAAAAGAAACTCTGAAATGCTGGGAGGTTAAGTTTAGGTAAAATCCAAACTTCATCCTTAAAAAAACCCTATAAATGTTTTACACATTGAAAAACTGATCTGTGTTTCTCCTCTGAGGGATGGCCCCTTTGGTTTCTTGCTGTAGGTAGCTAACTCCCACCCGCTGTTGAAATACCATTTGCAGTTTCATGCAAGCATTAGGAGTAATGGGGCGAAGACCATTTCCACTATATTGTGCATTGAAAATCCTAAAGCCAGGTAACAGGACAGCAGTTACAATTTTGGGTCAAATGCCAGGTTCTATCTTAAAAGAACACCACCCAAAAATTAACTGTGTTTAAAAAAATTATTTACTTAACACCCAGGAGGGTCAGATGGCCACAAGGGAAGGGCAAGCCCCTTCTTTGCAAATTTGCAAACTTCCCAACTTCCCATGCAATCAAGGAACAGAGCTGTCACATTTATTTTTTCCACCTGTTCATCAGCATGGCTTATGTTTAATACAAATGCATATATTCTGAGTCATCGTCAGAAATCTCCCATATAAGGTAGCAAATTTCTAAAGCATCAAAAAACCCCAAAATTTAAAAAAAAAAAAAAAAACAAACCCAAACCAAACCAAAAAAAACCCCAAACTGGTAACTCATGCATCTCTTCTGTGCGCTTGTTTTCTTTCCAAAGAAAATGCTATTGGAACCCCAGCGGTCCCATATAGGCAGCATCTATGGGAACAGGAGCTGCCCTGTTGTTTCCATGGGTCTGCAGGCGTGCTTGCAGCAGGTTACATGGCCATGCAACCCAAAGAGACATTCCCTGGAAATCTGAACCCTGCAAATGTAAAAAACATTTAACAAAAGACTGAAGTGTTTTGCATAGTGGGAAAGGGGGAAAGAAAAGCGGCTCCTTTGGTCCTCTCCAGGCATGTCTACTTTACTTCCTTATCTGACATTAATGAAATAAATGTCACTACCGGCCACAATCTTCGTCTCACAACCTTTCCAAATTATAATGACTGAGGAGTCCACCACCACCCTGTGCTAGCTGGTGGAGGTGAAA
Source organism: Oxyruncus cristatus (assembly GCA_013399855.1). Taxonomy (NCBI): domain Eukaryota; kingdom Metazoa; phylum Chordata; class Aves; order Passeriformes; family Cotingidae; genus Oxyruncus; species Oxyruncus cristatus. Next base: position 123,433 of record VXAY01001701.1, read on the forward strand.
GCAGCTTCCCCTGGAGCTTTTTGAGCTGTCATCTTCACTAGCACCATAGCAATGACAGCATGTGGCTGCTCAGCAGAGGTTGGTGAATAGAAGAACCTTCAATTAAGTGGAGCACAAGCTCATTACGTTATAAACTGCCACATTTGTTATTGTTTCTGCTGAGATGGCCAAAGACAGAGAGCACAGGGCAGATGACCTATTTGCCTTAACTCTTGGATTCAAACCAGGCAAGACAAGATCAAGATCTCTTGGTACAGCAGTGGAAGGGGGAATGTTTATAATGATGGATTTCTCTTCCACTCCCCTCTAACAGATAAAGAGATTTTTGTTTTGCTGATATGATCCTAGCACCTTTCACAGGCAGTACATTTTTTAAAATTAAAAGGAAGAAAGGCAAAGACACTGAGCACTCTATATCTGGTCAGCAGATTTCTGTCAGAATCAATAGAAGGGTGCACAACATATGGAAAGACATTTTATTAACAGCAGAATTAAGATGACTTTAATAAGAGTGCTTTATGCTACCTTTTGCATTTAAAATATTTCAGTAACCCATCAAAATAAGTTTATTCACACTGCTTTAATAAACGTTTAACCCTGCATCAGAAACAATTAAAAAGTCAGCATTTGCCAGCAGTTACCGCAGTGCTGCATAGCTTATTTTGGCATTCAGGCTGTTGCTAAATCCTCCTGCTGCTTCCTCCACAATAGTGATGTGTGGCCGGTGAAATGAGCACTGCATTTCAAGACTCAAGGTGCCACAATCTGTACTTGGGATGGGAGTGGAGGAAAGGAGAGGAGTGGGGGAAGGTTTTTCTTCTCCTCCAATTTCCCACAACAGCCCAGACCTAACCTCCTCCAAAATTTGGTCTGTCTCCCACTGTGGAGGGTAAGGAATCCTTTTAGCAAAGACACAAGCAGGCATAGCCTGCTCTATGGCCTTTTGTCCCACTTCTCCAAACACTGAGGGACATATCTAGCATGAAGACAGGAGCTGCTGGGACACTCTGTGCTCCAGCTGTTGCTCTGCTATGACCAGAAGAACTACTACAGAAGACACTGTAGCCTCCTGCCCTCTCAACCTGCTTCAGGACTAACGGTAGAGAAACAGGTTTGTAACCGCCAACCTCTTTTGGTAATGGGCCTTCTGGAATTCCCTACATTTCTTTAAAATTCAGCCATGATTTATGGGTCAGGAAGATGGGGTCAAGCTCTACAAAAGGGCTTTAAGAGGACTCAGTCAAGCTCTTTCCCGCTCTGCTCTCCTCAGGACTCCTTGACCTGGGCCAGAGCATTAAGCTGGGAGTTCTTGCATTCAGTGCATAAAGTTGCCAGTGCCGGACCTGGGCTGCTGCACCTCCCATCCTTCAAGAACCTCTCCTGAAGCCAGAGCAGGGGGCACCTTGTACCCTGGCCATGTGTCCCTTCCCAACACAGCTTCTTTTGAAGGAAATCACAGACTGAGACACATGTTTAGCTTGTAACGAAGAACAAACATTTTCTGCTTCTTAGCATTCTCTGGGACACAACTACTCTCTACTTGTTTCCCCCCAAATCATGATCTGTGCTGTAGCAACTTGGGGTTAACCTAGCAGTTAAGTTATGGTGATGTTCATGTCTCTAGTGCCTGACTCCCAGTACACAGTCTAGACCCATTCCATGTTCCATCAAATTCCAAGCTCACCCATTCCCTAAGTGGCCCATTAGATTATCTTCTCCATTGCTTCCCAACCTAGTCTTACAGACTTTAAGGTTCATATTCACTTCTTGCACCTCTTCTTGCTTGTACTCCCTCAGCTTAGCGACATAAAAAATCTTCTTCCTTTTTGTGTGCTGTCATCTCTCCTTTACATCACATTCTTCTCTGAAACCTTCATCACTTACTCCTCAGAGAAAGGACAGAGCCAGGAGCTGCTTTTAATTGAAGGGAAAAACGTGAAAGCAGTCCTTAAAGGACTTCTCAGACCTCCTGATAAATACTCCAATAATAAAAAAGTAACTTTACATGAGGAACTTTAAAACACAGAAACACCATTAGTGCTAAAACTTCCTCTATCCCATACCCAGCTAAGCAGAAAACACAGTAAGCCTGAGCTGCAGAGGGCAGAGGAATGCAACACAGGAAAACTATGAGCTCCCAGAATTAAAACATTCCTGCAAGAAGAGTGGAAATGGTTTGTGGTGGATCCTTTATGGGAGCAGGAAGGGAACACGAACAACCTTAAAAGATCCATCAGGGAACACATTAAGGAACTGGCTCTGTGCATGGTCTGCGAGCACAAGAGACGTCTCATCATCCTTGAGCTTCTCAGTGCAAGAGTCACTGAGGAGCCTTCACCCAGATGAGGAAGGGACAAGCACCTTCTGACTATTGAACAGATGAGGAAGAGTGTGAAGCTCCATCAGAACAAGGAGTTGGGAAGAGCAAAAAAAACAGGGTACAAACTCCAGGGTACGTACAAAAGGCTTCTAGTTTCCTTCATGATCCCAAGTTTGACAAGTATCAGGTACTCCTAAAGTATTACTCCCAATGAGATATCCATGAATAAATTTCATTCTAAACTGCATTAAATAAGACATTCTAGACTGAATACCATTGTACAAAAGAAACATTTGTAAATACAGTACAACACTGAATATACTTGCATTAAGACAGCTATATGCAAAGTTAATTTGAAAAACTAACTTTAAAGCCATTCCAAAAATATGCTCTATTATGATAATAGTGTTCTAGTTTCATATGACTAAAAAGCAGACATATACACAAACATTTATATAATACTGACACATGAAAGGCTTCACATGCTATTTACTATTGCGCTCATAGAGTGCATATTTTCATGACTCTTTTCAAGGATTTATCAAATTCGTCATAACTGCTGGGAGGTAGTAAGCTCAGTATTTTTAAGACTATTTTAAAATTTAAAAATCTATTTTTGCTCCAAATTAGTGTTTGCTATTTTTTTTAATTTAGCTTCATACAAATGAGTTTCAATTTTTGCCCCTCAGCCAGTTCTGAGGAACAGGTACTCTTATCTCAGACCTTGTATGACATATTTAAACACAGAGCAAATTTTTATGTTCAAGATATAAACCCCAGAAAATAGGGATTTATAATGAAAACACTGACAGGCATTTAACCATAGCCATATTGGTGGTTTATGTTATACAGTATTAGTCTTACTTTTATTTTCATTTGGACCATGTGAGCAGACACCTGTAGCAGTACATCTCTGGTGACACACATTACAGTAAACTATGGGTAAGTTATAACATACATAATGGAAATGATATCTCTGAACATAGAAACATACAATATCAAACACTGAGACACACATGAAGTCACATGAAGTTCGACAGCAACTACCATACTTGAAACACGCAAGACTAAGGTCTTTTCTAGACTTTTTGTTGCTAAAGCCATTTCTGGCAAACATGTAAACAGATAATTTCACTGACATGAGCAGTTTGAGAGTTCAGAGGAATAAATGCACACAAATTATTCATGTATGCAAATGTTTACAAAATCTGCTCCTAAAAGTAATCCTTTTTGTTAAAAGATTACTAATAAAAGTCCAATTTTGAGACCACGTAATTTTCTCTTCACTATTCAATTTTATGAAAAGATATTATATTGAAATTTAGTAATAACAAAGATTTAATAAAACAAGCTATGAAAAACTATACTATAGATATTTACTTAATAAAGACTTACACCATATGCCCAGCACCATCTTCATACAGATGCATTGTAATTTCATCTAATCCTAGAAAAGTATGGTTTCCTACCAGTAGTTATTTTAGTAATTAAACACATCACAAGAATTTAATATTACCTAGGATTTTCTTATGCAGGAAAAAAAATAAACCAACCCTAAGTCTACCCCCGTAGTTTCTTCACCATTACTTTTACTTAATTTTACAAGCACCATAATTTTCTTTGATCTATAGGAGAGGAAAAGCCAAATTATCGCATGCAAAAATGTGATGTAAGCAGCACAACATTCAAAGTGTTAAAGAAACAAAAGATCTTTTTAAGAAATGAGAACACATAATAATTAAAAGACACAGCAAAGCAAAATAAGCTATCTTTTTACTTTATAGGTTGGTGGTCTGCTTCAGAAAACATATGTACATGGAATCTGCATAATCATTATTTGTATTTGTATCATATTTGCTTCTTGGTGTGCATTAAAGCAGCTTAAGTAGTTTTTACATGAAACATTTGATGGGGGTTGTTGTGGTTTTGAAGTGGTTTGTTGTTTTCGGGGTTTTTTTAAGACTTAATTTCTGTAAATTAAATCCTGGCAGGTGCTGAGTGCATCCTACATTTCCAAAGAAATTCAGAGCACTCAACTCTAATTAAGTGGGCCCAAGGAGTAACACTTCTGCATCACACGACAGACACATTGGAGCTGTAATCATTACAGGCAACGAAGAAACCTTGAACCACTGTGATGGTAGGCTGTGTAAAAGCACACAGTGATGTGACTCTTCCCAATGCTCACGCTTTTCTTAAAATACTTGTAAATGTTCCTAAGGTCTCAGGGTGTACTTTCTGTACAAATAACTCCTAAATGAGAAGCTTTTCATATAGCCCTGGGCATGCAGAACAGCAAATGCCTAGTGCCATCTACTGGGAGTGCCGGCTCCTGCTCGGACTTTCCATCTTGTCTATAAAAAAGGTTATGAGCAAACAGTGCACTAGGTTTGCACACATTGAAACGTTTAGTCCTAACTTCAGACAAAAAAGTATTTTTAAAATATAATTTGAAAGAACAGACCCGCACTCCAGTGCTAATACACAAACAGAAAAAGAGCAAGTAAAAACACCTCACTAGCACAAGTGATCCCCTGTAATTCACACACGCTTACAAAATAGTGGTTCAAAAAAGAGACAGAGGGTCATCTCTATTCTAAAATACCTCCCAACGGTATTTCATTGATTTATTTTTTTGGGGGGGAAAAATGTCACTTATTTATGATCCACAACTCTATATTAAATATAAATTAAATACTGCATTGTGTTACTTTGTCTCTTACAGGAAGGACAGCGGTATCATTCCAAGCACAGAAATTGAAATTATGCTTTCATTCAAGTCCTTGTCCTGCAAATATTTAACTGCATAGAGTTTAAAATGTTGTTTGAAAGCCCCATTTACTGCTCTGCTGGCACTTTGGTCCCTTACGCTGAGTGGGCAGGCATTCCAGAAGGCTAAAGTCTCATTTCATATGGAATTTGCCACTGAATTAGAAGGCAGCCAAGCTCCACACCATCCCAGACTCAGTGGACACATGGCATGGTGGCATGGTTGAAGGACTGCAATTCACACAGATCTGGATGGTGGGAAAAGTACTAACTCAAAATGTTACGTTATAAAAAACTCATGAGAACTTGGGGTATTTTATGTATATTCAGAAGTCAAAGTCACAGGGCATCGTGGCATTTAAGCAGATGTTGGCTCTACATCTCATTCCCATGTTTTATTCGATATATGCTACACCATTTACTTGCAACTCCCTAAATACACCACACACAAAAAAGCAAACCATAGGCAAAACAAGCCTATGTTAATTTATAAGCATCTGGGGAATTTAGATTACTCTTAAAATATGTGAGATATGTGATTGTATATTATTCCACTGTTAGCAGATAAATTTGGGTTTATTATATATAAATCTCTCTCTATATATATATCTATAAAGTAGTCAGTCAGTGGAACTCAATGTATTAACGGTTGCACAGTTAGGGATCAAAGGGAATAAACAGTAAACATTTTAATTCCGAACTGTGACTACTGGATCATGACAGAAAAACAATTTGACAAAACAGATAATGCAATGGTTTGCAAAGAGGTACACAACAGCAAAACCTCCCACGGGCTGTGTGTGTTTCTAGCTGACCAGCTTGGGATCTCCTTTTCAGAGTGGGAATAAAATGGCCAGAAGACTTCAGTGCCCCCATTTTAAGGTAGACACCAGCAACATGAGCACACATCAAAAGGTACAAAATGAGGACTAAGGAAATTTGCTTACCCTGTATTTTTAGGATTTTAAATCTGGCTCAGCAGCAAATATAACAGGAAACCAAGGTCAAGCTGACACAATATGGGTTATTCTCTCTCTTCCTCAATATGTGTTTGCAGCTCCTATCAAGGTTAATGGGAGTTTTGTGCACATGTGGGGGAAACAGAACACAAATGCTGCAAAAATTGGACTCAGATTTAGTTCAAATAAAGTGTAATCAGCTTTAGAAAAAATCCATCAGCTTGAAAACTGATGTCTTATCACTGAAAAAAAATCTTTAAAACATCACCTCCATATGCTTGCTAAGTCCAGCTCTGGGAAAAACTGCTCATAACATTCTGCAGCCTTATGAACCAGTCGTGAGTGTAGCATAACACCCAAGCTGATTCTTTTTTGAGGCTTCTAACACGGATCAGCCAGGACTGTATCTTTTTTATTTGGGTGTCACGAAAATTCTTAGTCATGTTTAAAATAAGCTCAGTGCAGCTTTTATTTTATCCCACATAACCGTGTACACTGACAATACTATGCTGACATTACAGATACTGTTGCTGTTCAAGTGAAACACAAAGTACTTAGGTTCAAGGTTTTCATAATATAACAAACTCATGGAGATGAAGTCTTATGGCACCCTTTCCAGAGCTAATGGACAAACCTGGACCTTACACGAAAAGTACAGCTGCATCTGGGCATTAAATTGCATGTTTCCATTTAGTTATGTAGAGAAGTGTCATGTAACTGAAGAACATGCTGTCGGAGGAATAAAAGAATTAACTTTCAAAATCTGCACACTTTTTGTACATAATTTTCAGTACAACACATCTGATTTATAATAAAAATGTGAAAAGAAACACATGGAGTGTAACTACAGTATACTGCTAAAGATTTTGGGAAATGTTTTTAAGTCCTGTGATTTAATAGCAATCAACATCCTAAATTCTTTTATGTACATTTTTAGAAGTAGAAATGGCATTTAATGAAATATTTTTAGTTTAATTTCACCATTTTTGCCAAGAATGACGAAAATAATATAAAATGCAGGAGACAATATTTTGGAGAAGGAAGTTAGCATTTCCAAACTTCTTGAAATCTCAGACATGAAACCCCTTGCTCAAGCCAGTGATTTTTATCAAAAAGAAAAAGCAAATAAACTTCTGGTTCAAAGCAAAATTTAAACAAACCCCAGCAAGTCATAGCACATTGTTTCCTGCAGCAGAGACACCCATTCCTACAAGGGCCTTCATTATGCATGACACAACAAGCAGCACCCATTCAACCTGAGGGAAGCCCACAGGCTCGCAGGGCCACTGGCTGGCTCTTTGTCACCAAATGCAGCAGGTTGAATGCAGACATCACTGTGATATCCTCACCAACAAAACCAGAGGCAAAGAACAGGGGCAAGAGCTGAGTAGGGAAGAAAAAAAAAAAAAAAAAAAAGAAAAAAAATATGAGAACAAATTAAAACATCAAAAATGTTAAGATACAGTCACAGAAAAAACAATAATTGAAATTTTATACAACCACCACATGGGAGCACAATTCTAAATGCACTTTTCTTAGTATGTTTACCCCATTTCTGATACCCCACCCCCTACCATTTTGATATATATTACATAGTATTCAGTGAAACCATTTTATATGCTACAAAGTGAGAGGGAGGGGGCATTTTTATGAGGGGAATTCACAGCTGCTTTAGATACCCAACTGAGAGCAACTCGGGGTAGCAATCTGAGTGGTCACAAGTATAAAGGTACTAAGGAAGAAACCTTAGGACCTCAACTACATAGCAGAAATCCTGCCTGGAACACCCAGGAATGCTAGGCAAACATGTAGACTTTTTCTATTTATTTTATTCAAAACAAAATCAGACTCTGCAACATTTCTGAATGGTGAATGCTGGAAACCACTCATTGCTAAAAAATTGTTCTTTTGATGACTTGTTTGAGGAATGTGACATTTCATTGTAATAAACTTGTCAGATATTTTAAAACCATGACTTTTCAAGGGCAGGAAATAATTCATGTTGTAAACTGTCCATGAGATATATTTAAACAATCTTCCGGCCAGTTCAAATATAGCAAATGGAGAGATGGCAGTCACAAGATTTTATTTCAGAAGGGTTTCATGCACAAATACTAATTTTTTTGTTCACCCCACGATGGGAAGGACATGCCGCTGCCTTATAGCCCAGCCATGTAACAGCCACAGCTCACTTCAGAATTATGTGACGGGGGACCAGAGCCAACCCACACTAAAGTCAGTACGGAAATTCTTTGGTTTTCTCGTGGAAGCAGGATCGGGCCCCGTGCGGCTGAGGAGCGGCAGGGCACGTCTCCCAGCCTCCTCCCAGGCCTTTCTTTTTGGTCTGTGGCAGCTCCGGAGCCGCGGCAGGCAGCGTCCAGCCGTGGCCCACAGCAGGCTCTATGCCAAGCATTTTCCCAACAGTGAAGAAACTGCCCATGGTCTCTTCCTGAAGACTCAGAGGGGACACCTGTAGAACACTCCAGAGAGGTGGTGGACGCCTCATCTCTGGAAACACTCAAGGTCAGAATGGACGACAGTCTGTGCAACCCGATCTAGTTGAAGCTGTCCCTGCTCACTGCAGGGGGTTGGACTGGATGGCCTTTAAAGGTCCCTTCCGAGACAAACCGTTCTATGATGATTCCGTGACTGTAAGAAGCCCCCAGCCGCATCCATTACCAAACCGTTCTGGAGCGTATATGACAGAAACCTGCCCGCATCAACACTCGGGCGCACCGAAACCAACCTCGCCGAGAAACCTCCGCCCCCTCCGTGCTGCCCGACGGCAGGGGCCGGGCGGGGGCCAGGCAAGCGCCGCGAGCAGGGCAGCCCGCGAGCACCTTCACACCTTCACACACAGACACACAAACCCGTCCCGCGTAGCAGCGGAGCTGCGCGAACACCTGAGCGAACCCCTCCAGAGCAGACGGGCGGAACGCCAGAGGCCGGCGGGCAGAGAGCCAGGGCCCTGAGCTTC
>VXAY01001701.1:132647-150545 GCA_013399855.1 Oxyruncus cristatus
AGACCAGCGCCGCCTCCCTCCCCTCCTTCCTCCTCCCCCTCATCTTCCTCCGTTTCCCCTCTCTCCTCCCTCTCCCCCTTTTCCGTCTCCCTCTCCCTCCCTGAAGTGTAAACAGCTTGTAGAACATTATTTGAAATTCTCGAGGATTATAAAATAGATCCTGGCCTCTTGAAAATGTCAAGTATTTCAGTGTTCACCAAAATGTTGTTATTTACTCTCAAGTATTCATAAAGACTCGGAGCGTGTACAAGTCCTGAAAGCCCAATAAAATATCACTGAGCATCCATGGAAGTGCTTTACTGCAGTTAACATATTTTATTCTTTTACTGCTGACGCTTTGATTGCTATTTCTATTTACTCTGCACATTACAGCAATGCCCAGTAGTTGCAGTAGGAGAGGACCTCCCAGTGCCAGTTACTGTAGGCACACACACAAACCCTGCTGAGGAGAGCTTACAGATCCCGGTAAGAATGGCTTGTGAAGAATCAGTAAAGATTGCAATTCACGCATTTGTTTGGAGGTGCTTCACCCCTGCTTGCCAGTTCCATGGGTACAAAGAAGAGGCTGAGGGAGAATGACAGGTTCTCATCTTCCCTCTGCTCTTTCTGTGGCACATGCAAGCCTGGCCATAGCGTTCAGCAGGCTCCAATGCCATGTTTATGCCTCAGACTCATTTAATAGGAACAGCCAGAGCACGACAAGAAACATGGGAAGAAGTCCTGAGAAGGGCAGTGAAGTTGCTGAAGGGTCTGGAGCATGTGTTTTATGAAGAGTGGCTGAGGAAGCTGCGGTTGTTTAGTCTGGAAAAGGGAAGGCTCGGGAGTGATCTTATCACTCTCTACAACTACCTGAAAGGAGGTTGTAGCCAGGTGGGGGTTGGTTTCTTCTCCCAGGCAGCTACCGGCAGGATAAGATGGCACAGTCTTAAGCTGCACCAGGGAAGGTTTAGACTGGACATTAGGAAAAAGTTCTATACAGGAAGGGTGTTTGGGTATTGGAATGGGCTGCCCAGGGAGGTGGTGGAGTCACTTGGAGGTGTTTAAGACAAGACTGAATGTGGCACTTGGTGCCGTGGCTGACAAGGTGATGTTGGGTCATAGGTTGTACTCGATGATCTCAGAGGTCTTTTCCAACCTAGCTGACTCTGTGAAAACACCATGCTGGAAATAGCATTGCTGGTGGTTTAAACTACCGTGCCACACACACCTGACCCTCTCCAGATTAAGCAAAGCCCACATGCTGGCGCAGGAGGCACCAGCCTGAGCCCCGAGGGAGCCCAGCGGTGCTGACAATCATCCCACCTTGCCAGTGTCAAGGCTGAGTGGCCTGGGTACAGCCAGCTAACGCGACTGTCGCATGCCTGAGCCACAGTGAGTACTGCAGTGCTGCACTTCCACCACATAGACTTGCCAACCCCCACATGTTTATTGCAGCACTGCCACTTTTCTGGAAGGACAGACGGTCCACAAAGAGGTCAGAGCAGACCTCACAGTCCAGGGAAGGGGATTATTCTTTTACACATCACTTTTTGGTTTCACTATTTGGCGGGTTTCATGTTGTTTTAAACACACGCTGCTTGATGCGCTGCCTGCAACACCCAGGACACTGTTGGCTCCTCCACAGTTGTCCCTTGGTGTCATCAGACCCCTTGGAGCCCCTTCACTGCAATTCACTCTTTAACCTAGCAGAACATGGATCTTCCATCTGTCCAGCCTTCCTAATATGGACACCATGCTCAGTGATAACTTGTAAATAACTTATAAATAACTTAGAAATACAGATAATACAAATACAGTGGTAACTATGTCATTAGGTGGGCTTCAGAAGCCGTTTTCTAGGGTACACATTGGAAAAAGCCTTCCTTTTAGGATCCTGATGTTGGCATATATTAAAGAACTACCAGCTTTCAAGAGCTTCTCTATTGTCCATTGTGGACATTCAGAAATCCTAAGTTCAGCCCCAAAACAAACATGGTTAGTTATAAAGTAACATAGGTGGTCTCTCAAATTTGTCCTTCAGAAATTAAGAACTTTGTATGTACTCAGGTTATGTTTTGTCAACCTCTGTCTGCAACTAGAGAAATTTCTTTGGGGGAAGGACACCTTGAGAGATTGAATTGTGATATTACCACATCTTGTTTTTAAGAGCAGTAAGGGAAACATCAAGGGTCTTGGGAGTTCATAACACTACTTGTTTAAATTTTTCCATATTCAGTGTTTTTCCTGACAACTCAGGTCCAGAATTCCTAAAATGACATGAGAATCCCAGCTCTCACAAGAAAAAATATAAAGCTTTAGCTCTTTACAAGTAAATTAAAAAACCATCCACAAATTCTTAAGGGAAGAATAAGGACTTTTTCTTGCCCCAATAATGAGACCTTAATAGTGTGAGGCTTCTACCTTTTTTTCCAATTTCCCTTCCCCCACCCTCAAGTCTCTGGCCTCATTTGGAGTTCAGGAAACAATTAAGAGATAGGTACACGCTAGCCAGAGAGCCAGGCTCCCAGGCTCTTGTCAGGAAGTCCTGTGTCACTGGAAAAAGCAAAGAGCAAAAATATTGCCACGCTGTAGAAAGCCAAACAACCAGAAGTTAGAAGGCAGTAAAGGCCTGGGAGTCTACTATACTCAAGTGTTACATTAACAGTTTAATTTTTAGCAATGTTTGTTTTGTTAAGCTTTTTTCAGTCCAGCAATAAGTTCAAACAGTTGTTTCACAGAGTTTACTTATTTATTTTGACACAAGTAAACTATAACCAAATGTTTCCCCGATAAAGCTTAGTGGAATATTTTGTATATACATTTATTCCAGCCTAAACATTTGGGTATTTTTTTAAATTTGGTTTTTGCTCACCTAAAGCTGCTGCCAATCAAACTCAGCAGACAGGACAAATCAATCCCTGGGCACCGCAGAAACAAAAAATGCAGCCTAGAGAGAGAACCACATGAACAAGTGTTTCAGTAGAACATGTCTTTCCATGTCTAAGCAGTTATTTACTCCCCAGTCATTTTCCCCTGACACATTCTGTGCTAATGCCAAACCCCTTGGTCTTTTCTGCTCCCTGCATTGCACTTAGTGTTTTTTTAGGGACTTCACTGTTTGCAGTTAATGTCTCAGGTTTGTCATGGTGTATGCTACAGTGCGGGCAAAGACAGTGTTGAATAGCTTGCACAGAGATGTTTAATAAACCATCACCAAGCTACCAGGAGACTAGAGCACAGGAAAACTTTCAGCAGGGGGATGATGACTGCTGGTTATTTAGCAGAGAAAGAAGGGAAGAGTTCCAGTTCCCACTGCTGATTCAAGATCTCTGATACTTAAACTAGCATCCTTTGCAGTGCACAAGGTATTCCCACACTTACCTACCTCACTACCTGGGCTAACCAACCCTTCTGTCCTGGCCTCCCAACAGCCTGATAGAACAATGAGGAGTCAGCCTTCAGCCCTCCAATAAACGCACCTCCGGTGAATATGCATTTGTGTTTTATATTTTTTAGAAAACTGCACACTTCAATGTGCTGTACTGTATTTGAAGCATTTGGCACAAAATAGTAAAGGTAATTGCTAAAACCTTGGGAAAGGGTAAATTTAGATTAGATATTAGAAAGAAATTTTTCACTGTGACAGCAGTGAGACACTGGAGCAGGCTGCCCAGAGAAGTTGTGGATGCCCCATCCCTGGAAATGTTCAAGGCCATGTTGGACGGGGCTTTGAGCAACCTGGTCTAGTGGAAGGTGCCCCTGCTCATGGCAGGGTGGTTGGAACTAGATCTTTGAGGTCCTTTCCAACCCAAACCATTCTGTGATTCTATAAAATTTACCTTTAAAGAGAGATTTCAGGCTCTGGATTTTCATGTGCTTGATAATGCAAACCAGGTGTCTTCAAAAGTTCATTATTTGCTATTAAAATACCTTGCAAAAGCTCATGGTCTGATGAGAGTAAAACACTCTCTAAGTAAGATAAGTAAGTAAGCTAAGCTAATGATAAAGATAATTATAAATTTAAGCTTCTCAAAGACTTACTGAAGAGGCATAAAGCATTCTAAATTAAATTAATTGCATTACCCTTACAGCTCTACTGTAGCTTTTAACTTGCATGCTTGTCTGCATATAGTCTCCCCCCATAAAATATTAGCTTCTCAGTTACAGCCACAGAAATCTGAAGTATTAGACCTGAATTCCCACTTCACATTCAAGACTCTCAATTAAAGCATGTTCTCCTTAGCTGTCTGTGCTGGAATGTGCAAACTGAAGGGCAATCCAAGTCTACTTTTAAGGAAGTTTACATTGTGCCCCCATAAAAGAGGTAATTACTGCTACAGCTTGCAATATTTGCATGGAAGACCAGGAAATGTCAACCTTGAAACTTAACACTACCATTAGAAAGGAGTCTAAACAGTGAAGTTCAAAACCTTTTTGCTTTCTTGAACTTTATATATTCTCTTATACTGGATTTTTTTCTTAAACCCTTCCCATAGCAACTGAAACTCAAATCTACAAAACCTTCCTGCAAAACGCACAGTCTAACACATAAGGCATTTTCAAGAATCGGTTTGGCTCACATACGCTTTAGGATACTGACAAAACCAGCTACAGGTGTTTTAATGGCCCTTACTAACAGGAATTACTGTTTTCAAAGGAATCAGAGAAGTGTGTAACCGGAGAGTCAATTCAGTGTTTCATAGCACAAACTACGTGGTTGTCCCTGCACCTGCAGAGCAAGCAGGGCTGGAGGTGGGCAGACACCCACCTGGGCACACCAAGCATGACATGTACCAGGGCTGCTCAAGCTCAAGGGGTGCAGGAGGCCCTCCCCACTCCCACAGCTTCCTCATGGTGCCCACAGGCCAGCCTTCTTTCTCCTGTGAAAAGGGGTTATATAGCCCAGTCTGTTGATGTTACTCAGGTATCTTTTTTGTGTTCAAGCTGGAAAGCTCAGTAGCAATGCCTTCTGTATTCACCGTGTTAACAGCTAGAGTAGGGGAGAAAGAAGAAAAGTCTAAAGGTTGACATCAGGCAAAAAAAAAAAAACCAGAGGAAAGCAGGAAAAGAGGATGACCAAGAAAGCATAAAGTTTCTCATTGAGGTGAATCAAAGGTACTTTTAGGAGTTCAGCATTTAGCCTGAGCTTTATTACCCAGACTTTGGTCCTGCATCTAAGAGAGATGAGATTCCCACAACAGATTTTAGATTACCATACAGGCTAAAATGATCATCTTTCCAATAAAGAAATTATTAAAAATCTTGGGAAATAAACCAGATTCTGAAACCTCTGGAAACAATTCAGCATAATTTCACTGATTTCAATTGTTGACAAAACGATATACTATGTAAGGAGTCTGTGTTCCATTTATATTAGAATGGTTATCCAGAATAGAAAAATTATTTACACTTAGAAAAATATTACATCTGAGCAGAGAACAAAGAACTATATTTAATTTTCATCTAATTACCAAATTGAGTTAACATCCTCTTTAGCATCAGCTAAAATAGGAAGCTCACAATCTCTTACAGGAATAACCCCTTCTGAACTGGTCGCTGCATTGTTCCCCTCTCCAGCTAGCAAAAAACCAGTTAGGCAACAAAGAGGCTGATGGGCCGGTGTAACTAAAGGCCAGGGGTGTGTCCAATGGCGAAATTAAAACAGCCTGAGAAGTGAGAGGATAATCAAAACAAAGGGTTTTCTGGGCACTGTACCTTCCAAAAAAAGCTACGAAGGGAAAGTTACATTAATGCCTCCGTGTTCTGCAACTGCTCCCATGAACGAGCAAATTGCAAGGCTGATTTCTCCTTATTTTACTACCTAACGTTGCATACAGCAGGGCAGTGGTCCTGGTCCACTCTGAAAAGTCAAAGGACATGGCCTGAGAGGATGCAGAGGACATTTGCGCTACACTGAGTACAAGGGGAGGAGGGAGGCAATTAATTCTTCTTTAAGTAATACAAAAGTTAAGAGGGTCCTTGCTCAAGGTACTCTAACTTGGTCCGTAGGGAGGAGTGTAAAATGGATGGAGATTTTGTTAGTGTAGAGACAAGACATGGCAACCCTTGTGGGCAATAGATGAAATATGAAAAGTGAAACTGCAAATTAAAAATGGAGACCTCAAGGAGAGGAAGAAATTAGAAAGGCCTGGGACCAAAGAGGATTCTTGGCTAAGGGCAGAAACCAGCAATTCTCTCAGCCTTGCAAGCGCTCACACATCTGTCATTTGCAGATTGTTTCCTAATAGTTATGACTGCCAGTACTTCCCAAAGGAAAGAAAATATCAGTCAGTTGGGATTCTCCCCCACTTCAGCTCCTCCCAGATCCGATGCACCAAAATAGCACTGAACTGCACTTTCATTTTCCCTGACTTGGTAGTCTGCCAACATACAGCACATTCCTTTTACGGCAGTGAGTTTATAACTACAATGGTCATAAACTATTCTTAAATGTGTCTTTTCCTAGAATAGGGATCCTTTCAACATCTTGAAAAATTTTTCATCTTTTCCATTCCAGGCAGTCCTCTCCAGGACAGTGGTAAAGATTTAATTGCTTCTTGTGCTCAGATGATGAGATACAAGTGTTCTGGAAATAACCTTTTCATTTAACAATTCCTACTGGCAATCCCAAAAGCTTTTTGTGCTGCTCTCAAATAAAGGTTTCATTATCAGTACTAGAAGAAAAAAATCCCAAATTTTAAAAACTTCTGGGTTACTGCTGTGAGTAGAATTATCCAGGAGGTACCCCAGCACTTGAAGACATAAACCCCATTTTTGCTATGAGGTCAATTTGAGTAGCTGTGTCTCCCTCTCCACTAATATTTGCACAGCAGAGGTTACAAGCTTTCTATTCTGTCTGTTTTTAAATTGGGACAAATCCCATGCATCATTTACCATAAGATTAAACACAATTTTCTTTTATATCAGTGAACAAAAGCCCTTCAATAAAAATTTCTATTCTGCTTTTCTGAAACACCTTTGTATTAGTTTTCACTTCTCAATGAAAAAAAAAAGACTAATTTTGAAGATTAAACAAATACATTATTTGGAATTGGCATTCTTTTAAATTGTGTTACACAGTACTCTCTAACTCAATAGACTTCTTGCTCATCTTATAAAGCCTATTTGCCTGGGTAATGATACACAATAGATACGTGATACAAGCAGTTCCTCTTAGGTAGAGTATCTCATACAAATGCAGTAAAGAGAAAGCCTCCAGCTAATTGGTATGACTCAACAGGACTTCCAACATTATGCAATAAAAAAGTACACTCTTTTCAAAAGAGCATTGTCTCACTTGTTCTTAAAATGCGATGAGTGAAAACCAGCCCTGCATGGTTTGCTGAGCATGCACTTCTGACCCGCACAGCACAGACAGGCTGTGGTGTGGGAGGTGTAAGGGACGCTGCCACTTCCACCGCACAGAGAGGTTGAATGCTCAAACACTGCAGATCAGTTAAATTTGACGACCCTCTTTTATGAGGCACTGTAAGGAAATGTAGAAGTGACACTTACCAGTTCACTGAAGGAGACAAGGTCCCCGAACACATCAGAGTTAAAACAGTTGTGATTTCAGCTGTGTTTTGCCTTCCAGTTTCATGAGCTCTCAGAGTAAAATCTGTATCAGAGAATAAAAAAACCCAACAAGCACTACCACAGCAGCAAACTAAAGCATCTTCAATGGATGGCATGGGGTTATTACAGTTTTACATAAGAAATTATCAACAAACAATCAGCGTGTCTATGGCCAGCAGCATATTTAAAACTCTTAATTGAAAAAGTGGTTGATGCTAATATCTGTCTACATGGATATGCACATAATGTGCATATACATGCGTAAGATGCCATGCACCCTACTGGGAAATAAACTGCCAGCGCAAAAGACACATGTGCCTTGTTTGTGTCATTTCATTCTGCATTCAATTCTTCAGTACAAACCACTTGAAAGCTGAAATTATCTCCCTCTATTTTTATAATTCACTACTTGAGAAAATACAACTTTTAGATCAGACTATGAGTATTTAGTATTTTGTAAAAAAGTCTGTAAGTAAAGAATGGGGTTTATAAAATTTAGTTACAGTCTGTCAGGCAGCTTAACTTCATTTCAGAAAAATTCAAGTCGGTGATTTCTTTTTTTATCATCCCAGCTGCTAGAAAAGCATTTCGAGTTAAAGACATCATAGCTGCTACTTTCTTCCCAGCAGTCTCCCTTACAAGGAAACTTTCTACGTGGCTTTCTCAGTGAACCAATTCCACTTATCACCACCGAGCGGTGCCAGCTCCCTTTCGTACAATCACACGCTGCACAGCCCCGTGAGTTGTCCTTCAAACAGCATCCTCAGCACACACAGGTCTCAGCGCATGTCAACAGAATGAAAGCACCCTTTGAAAATGTACCTTTGATCACACAGATAATGTCACGATGGCAAGCAGAGCAGCCTTATGAATATACAAGAAAACCTCAGCCTTTTATCCAAAAATATATTTTAAAATTATAGCATATAGAAATTCTGACACTACACAAATTAAAAAAAAAAAAAAGAATGGTTCATGCACACTGTAATAGTAACATTAATTATCCAAAAACCAAAGAACCTATATGCAGGTGAAAAAACCCACAAAAATATCTAATCCATACCAAAATAAAATTCCATCAAGTAAACCAGAAACTCCTAAGTCTTCTCTTGTCAAAGGTGCACTTTAATTTTTACGAATAACAGTGAGAAGACATTACAGCAAGTAAGGAAAGAGTATTTGTCTTTATACCTTAAATCTTTAAACTTACAGTACAATCAGATGAGTGAATACTGAATGTCAAAGACTGAAAAATGAGAGAGCAAGCAAAACTATTTCTCTCCTAACAACAATAAATTTGATTCAAATATAAAGATTATTTGCTTTTAAACCACTATCCAAGGTGGACTAATTTAACAAATATTTTTATTTAAATTTCAGCAACACCATTTTTGTAAAACAAATCTTCACTTGGTTGGGCTACCATTAAGTATGTTGATTAGCTAAAAATATGTAACTTCAAACAAAATTTTCTGCCTTTTAATAACCAGGATTATAAGAACATCTACCCCTACTTAGGTAATTACATGGATAAAAACATTTATTCAAGACTCTCCTTCTTCCAAGAGAAAATGTCATAGGATCATAGAATCACAGAATGGTTTGTGTTAGAACGGACTTTAAAATTTTAGTTCCACACCCCCCCACCTCCCCCTCCTGTGGGGAGGGACACCTTCTGCTAGACCAGATTGCTCAAAGCCCTGTCCAATCTGGCTTTGAACACTTCCAGGCATGTGGCATCCACAACTTCTCTGGGCAACCGATTCCAGTGCCTCACCACCCTTACAGTAAAGAATTTCTTTCTAATACCTAATCTAAACCTGTCCTCTTTCAGTTTGAAGCCATTCCCTATTGTCTTATCACTACAGGCCTTTATTAATAAAGTCCTTCTCCAGCTTTCTCATAGCCCCCTTTAGGTACTGGAAGGCTGCTCTAAGGTCTTCCTGGAGCCTCTCCTTCTCCAGGATGAACAATTCTAGTACTTCCAGCCTGTCTTCACAGTGCTTCAGCCTCTGAATACCATCCAAATTTTTTTCAATGAAAAATATTACATGGAATCTGTGTGAGCTGAATTGTGATTTTCATTCCAGTGCAGTTTAAAAATGCACAAACATAGCATTTTAGGTTTTTTTAATTAGCTAAATATATTTACATTGTATGTGCAGCACAAGAATTTGCACCTTTAGGCATCCTAAAGCTATTTTTCAATTCATGAACAAAAGAAGTATTAATTCTAGCAAAACATACTACTTCAAAAGTTGCTTCAATTATTTCTCTGTAATTCTCTCTCAAGCGTCCAGAACACGAAGGTGTCTCTTCCACCTTTTTTAATTGACTGAAAAATATTTATTAAACTTTACATATTTGTCAATCCACATTCCCCAGCCATGCATTCAAAAATACTCATCCTGTACTCCTCCAGCTGGACTTGCAGTAACCATGCAAAATATTTTCTGCAGGGCGAAAAGTACTTACCTTTGAAAAAAAAAAACAAAACCCACAATTTTCTCCTGGTCTGTTAAAGCAAACTTACAGCAGTGCCTGGGCTGGCAGCAGCCCCGCAGTCCTGTGAGGAGCTGCCCTAGACACGCACCCCAGGGCTGGCCGTGCTGGTGCACCTGGCTCAGGGGATGGGCACGCCAGTCACTTCAGCTGGGCTGGTTTGGAGGAGATCACAGGGGAACAATGCAGACACCAAGTTCATTCTCCTCTTCCCTCTGGCTTTTGCTAGTTTCAAGGCTTTGTAGTTCAGCTTCCCAGCTGGATCAATATTCTAAGATAAATGTTGATGTTTTCTTTGCATAATCTGTCCTTAAAAGTGATATCTGTTCCACTTCCTTCAGCAGAGGCAGCAGCAGGCATCTGCATTCAGCCCCCCCCACCACAGCCTGCTGTCAGGAACTTCATTAAGCATTACCCCAAAATGCAGTCTGTTTCTGTCCTACTTGGACTCGCGCTCCAAAAAAGGAAATCCTGCACTTAAATCATCAGGGTCCCTCTTTCCCTTCTTGGCCCTGACATTTCACACCACTCTCACTTGGACATCAGAAATTCCTCAGCAACTCGGCCATGCCCCCACAGCACCCTCAATCCCCAGCACAGGACCATTCTCCCACAGTTCACTTCAGCACATCTCTGTGCAAGAGTGCGAGCCTGAGGCACCCCAATCCAGATAAAACAATAGAAGACATCAAGCTCTATGTCCACTTTAAGGATTTTTGAAGCAATAACTACTGGTTAGAATTCTAACATTTGCTTAATATGTTATTGTTAGAGCACTGGTATGTATGTACAGAAAGACTGACAATCTCTTACAATTTTCTAGATGTTTGGAAATTCTACGTAGTTGCTAGGCAAAACAAATAAGAAAATTAATAAACCATAAGCTATGATCAGTTAAGCAAATTCACAAGGTTTGCTATTTGTAACGCAATACAAAGAAAACAAAACACGCACACCAGATTATCAGGTTGGAAATAGGCTGACTGCCCAGATGACCTTCCATGGCAGTATAGCTGAGGGACTTTTTTAAAAAACAGCAGAGGCACTAATCTGAAGAACTTGCTGTGACTAATTTCAAACCATTGAAATCCGATGCACAGACCTTGCTCTGCACACAAATTGTCAATGGAGCTGCCAAAGCTGCATTCTTTTAAGAGAGATCTTTATCAAAGTCTATCAAGCTTTCAGTCTCACTCTTAGGAACTCACTTCAGGTGCTTTAGCTGGATAGATATGAGACTATCAGAAACTAGGCACAGGAATGTTGAATCACTGTATTCCTGGATGATGGAGCTATCTTGTGGGCCTGCAACCTTTCCCTGAGGTTGCTCTTCCTCTTCTGACAGATTAGGAAATTTATCCTACAATGTCTGGGAAATAAGGTGGGGCAATCATCCAGAAAAGAGCATGCACTTTGGAGGATTTTTGAAAGGCTTTTGCCTTTACAAAAACAGGAGTAAGATAAAAATGTCACTTTTTTGAAAAAGGGAGGAAAAAATGACTGATGAATTACATGGCCATAAGCCTATCTTCAACACCCAGAAAGCTTTTAAAACAAATTACTAAACAATCCATAAACAGGTAATGAAAATTAAAAAGCAAAAAGCCACCACGATGAACCAAAATCTCACCCCATCAACCAATGTAATTTCCTTCTTTCGTTCTATTCCACAGGCACGATGAAAGCAGTAAATCGAAGAGATCTCAAATATAAAGTATTTTTTGACAGAGCAAACTGGAAAAGCACCTCCATTTTGGATCAAGGTCCTATATCACAGGTGCAGAGCTGCTTGAATAAACGCACTCATTCAGCGCTTCAACTGACCAGGGCAAAACCCCAGCAAGTAGTCCTGCTAAATCTGCAGAGACACTAACCTGCAAAGAGCGTCAAACATCCTGAAGAGCTGAGCAGATGGTCTTTATAAATTGGAGAAATGGTCAAAATTGTCAAAACCAAATTAAATACAGCCAAGTACAAAGAATCACATTAGGACTTTAAAAGAAATCTTCAAATGCACAAAACAACCAAAAGGAAGACTACCAGACCAGCAGCAGTACTACAGAAAAGGATGTCAAGGTTACTGTGACAATAAATTGAGGCAACAGTGTGAAATTATTAAAAAAAAAAGGGCAAATAACAATCTGGAGTTTATTAAATAAAGAAGTCTGCTCTCCTCAGTAGCAGTGAGGTATCAGCTGGAATACCCTTCTGGTTTGGGGCATAGAACAGAGACAACTGAGGAAAGCCCAGAGGAGTAAAAACAAAAAGGGTTCAGAAAACCAAATCCCTGCAAAAACATTTTTAAGAACTTGGCTTAAGAGTGATTGTGGAGATAGGAAAATGCTCTGAAAATCTGCATCTCATCTTAAATAGCATTACATCACTCAGCTATTACACTGTCTTTATTATTGCCACAGATTTTACTCGACTGTCATTAGAGAAAAATGTATACCAGTCTGTAATACATATGTAACAGAGCAACAAAAAGGGTTTGTTTCCCCCAGAGAGCTACTGTATTTCACATTTTAAAAGACTTCAGGGGCAGAGTCTAAAGTCTTGCAAAGTATCTGTTGTAATCCTTCCCAGCATGGTTTAACGACTGCTAAAATAAATTGGGACAATCCAGCACCTCTCTTAAGTTCAGAGGCAAGTAGCAAAGTTGCCTTGTGTTTTTGGATGAGGGATGCCAGGTAGCAGTTTAGAAACCAGCAGGAGCTGGTGGGTCCGTTTCCCAGTGAGCTGCTAATTTGCTACACAAGTCGGTGAAGATCTTGCCCCTTGGTTGAGCTTGCTTTTAGGAAAAAGCAGGAGCACATACAACATGTACACAGACAATCTGTTTTCTCTTATGAAAAGAGGTGTTAAGAGGTGTGCTGTTAGCATAGAGTATTTTTCCACTGATGAAACACTGATTTTAATCCTGCAAAAATAGGAAAAAATGAGGATGCAGTCTAAAAGTACAGTTCCCACAGCAAGCACTTGGGCTTTGACCAGCAGGGCTGATTTTATTTTTCTGCAGCCATTCAAAAGCTAGAGAAAACCCTAGTCATTTTATTTGTGGAGTTTATGAATTTGCAACTCAGGGCTGTAACTTCTCATAATTGGCAGATCCCTCTTTACTTTCCCACCTGTCCCTGAGCTGGCAGCCTAAGCATCTGCTCCTCTTTTAACTCCCTTCTCTTTCTCACATTTATGTTATGGCTACTGACAGTGCTGGTGGTCTGCAGGAGTGGAAGCCTAACCCATTCTGACCTTCAGGCCTCGGTTTCAGCATTGTGCAGGTTGGATCAGTGCCCTGCTGAATCACTCATTAGTACAAATTCATCTTGAATTTGTAGGTGTAGGCTGTGACTGCTCATCATCAGGACTCATAAGGAGTGATCTGCACTGGATTCATGTTTAATACCAACCTTCCTCCCAGCAGCAGGATGGTGACTCAGGTGGCAAAGCCTGCTTGTACAAAGTTAACTGTTTTTCTTAGCCAGTTGAGCAACTGTACATCAAACTAATGCTTGCTCTTGAACCAGCTGCAGGAGCCCCAAGGCCAGACTCACTGTGCTGCATGAACTGAAAGAGACATCCATGCAGCTCCCACCACACCCAACCCACCGCACAGGTCCTCCAAGTGGTTAAAATC
The DNA here is from genome assembly GCA_013399855.1 of Oxyruncus cristatus. Taxonomy (NCBI): domain Eukaryota; kingdom Metazoa; phylum Chordata; class Aves; order Passeriformes; family Cotingidae; genus Oxyruncus; species Oxyruncus cristatus. The sequence goes on from VXAY01001701.1 coordinate 146,341, forward strand.
ACCTACGCTCTCCGTGTGTGCCTCTGGAGCACAGCCTCGCCTGCGGATTTCCCTGAGAAGACGTACCGCACCGGGAACGGAAAGGAACAGGGCAATCCCCGACCCCTCTGACAGACCGCCCCCTTTTTGGGCTGTTTTCTTTTGGCGACAGCTGGCACAGATCACTTCCCCGGGAAGCTGCTAAGGTTCCGTGTGTTGAATTTTTTTTTTCCATTTTCATTGTGTGGTGGGAGTGAAAGTGGTGGCATTTAGCAGCTACTTTCCATCAGCACTATTGTTATTCCCTGGCAGTAGAGATTTGTTTTCCATCAGGTGTAATGCAAAGGCGTTGTCCCATTTGGGAAGAACACAGACTTAAAGAGACACATGGGGAAATACTTCCAAATGCCATGCACAACAGTCCTCTTAAGATTTCTTGGATGTGGTAACACTTCTCAACAAAACAATGTGTTAGCACACTATGTACATTTTGCTAAGCTGCTGGTCACATTTCAAAGAAACCATTAATCCTGATGTTCAGATGCTACTGAAAAGAAAGTGAACTGGGGAGCTCTCCAGAAGCCCCATCCTTAGACTTTGTGCAACACTCAAAAACCAAATCATGTTTAAATCCCAAACTTTCTAGAAATAAAGAAGTGCTTATGCTATTAAATACTTTACAAAACAATGATAAACTATAACCTAAGTCTGTGAGGACAGCAAAACTGTGTTAGCACCTTATAAGTTTAAGCATTGTTCTTGCCTGTTTGGGGCTGGTATCACTCAATTCCTCAGGTCTTAAAGTCCTTACTGCAAAAAGCCTCTTTATTCCCAGTTCCAGTTGCTAGAGTGTGTGGTTTTCAAGTAATGCTATTGGAATTGAGGTTGCTAAATGAGGACCAGAAGGCTGAAGCTAAGCAGATAAATTCTAATTTCTAATTACCTCACCATAAATGGGGTTCCCAAAGAATTCTTCTACTCTATTTTCAGACAAAATACACGGATCACCATGTTGACAGATTAAGGACACAAAAATCCCTGTTAAAACCCAGCATTACATTCTCATCTTCTAGTAGAAATTAATGATGCAATATGTGCTCATTTCCTTTTCTTAAGTGGTTGGTTGAAAATTATTTTTAAAACACTGCTAGTTGGTTATACATTCACAAATTTCCACAGAAGAGGATTTAAATCTTTAGTTTTGTGCCTTTTTTTTTTTTTTTTTTAAGCTGGTACACAGTAATAGTTTACTGGGAACCAAAGATCCTTCTGAGGCAAATGAAGCATTTGAAAAGGTAATAATAAGTCCTACCAAAGCAACATGAGTAAGGGATGGGAAAGTTAACCTGTAGCCACTTCTTACTCAATAAGGCACTAAAAAAAAAAATGCCTCAAAAGCTCTCAAGTTTTTTGTTGTTGTGTTTTAAAGACCTCTGCCTTGTGTAGAGAAGGTAACCTCGAAATAACTCCATGTATGGACACAATTATTCCAGAGCAAGAAACACCCTATTTCCGTCTAGCCTCGGAGTCTGTTCCAAAATAAGCATTCCAATTTCAGAGTTGCTCAGGGAAAGATAAATCCACACCTGACTTTATCCTACAGTAATTCCTAATCACAACATCATAAATAGACCAGGAATTTGAGGGTCCATTTTTCTGGGTGTCTTTTGGCTAAAGGAACCCTTAAACTAGATCTAGATCAAGCTATAATTAGGCTGACATTTATCCCACTTTCCCATCAGCTAAAGCCTCCACAGCTTAAGTTTGTGCATAGCCTGGGTGCTGCTGAAACTGCACCTTTTAATGAAAAGGCAAAATAATAAAAATGGAGAAGAAGGTCATATTCCCTACCTATGACTAATATAATGCTGCATGTGGCTTAAGAGTTGCTCTGTAATGAGGACACACACACTTGAATTATGCAGCTCAACAAAGCTGTCTCAAAATTGGATGGCTTTACTGCATCGCTGGCTCGTAGCAATGCCAGTCAGATGCAGACAGGCAGACTTCTTAACCTTCTGTCTGAGAAGATTAAATCCTTAACAATGTGTTCTCTGCTTTCCCCCTTCTTCCTCTTATTCCCCCATCTTTGAAAATAAATAACAAAAGAACCATTAACAATCCATCTAAAAGGGAAATTCCATGTTCTAGCATTTCTAATACAATAAGTAGGCTGGACCTCCAATGATACAGAAACAAGTATCATCTTACAGAGCTGACAAAACATGAGCATAGGTAAACAAGATCCTCCCATACCTTCATAAATAACACGGCAAAGGACCAAATATCTTCCTCTTGTGCAAGTTACCCTTATTGAACAGCTATAAGGAATTCTTACAGTATGTAAAAACAAAAAAAAAAGGAATTCTTATGGCATGTACAAAAATCTGAATTAACCAAACTCCTATGAGGGCATGTAACTGCCACCAGTTTGAAAAAATAAGCAAGGTCATTCAGTCAAAAGATTTTATTTTTTTCTAGGATCAACTGCTTTATATGGCTTTGCTACCAAATATAGAAACATTACCCCATCTACAAAGGCATTATTTTTAAAGACCGTGCTTTTGGGAGACAAATAGAATTCTTCTTTCCTCCTAAAAAATCTTATAACAATGTGTGTTATAAAGGTCCAAGGAACATCTGACAGGAAAAGGACCAACCAACCACATTCTAGACTTAATTATATATGACTTAGCTGCACTAATTTTAGTGGTTTTGGGAAATCAATGCAGAACTTTATTAAAAAATAATCCTTTTTTCATCTCAGAGTTCTAGGATTATTTAGTAACTTTAGTTAGGCTACTGACTGTCTTTAACTCCCTACATAAATTTTAAAACAGTTAAGAAGTACTATTCTAAAATAAGCCACGTCTACAGCACAGTACGCGATTCTTTTAGAAACTATGAGCAAATGTCTGATTAAGATGACAAGCCACATGGAAACTACTTCCAGAATCAGACTTAAAGGGCACTGTTACCAACCAAATTTGGCAGACAAGGCATCATGACGAACTGCAAAGGCACGCAGCAGTGTAATAAAAAGTAGGGAATCGTCAGCACATAAGACAGCAAGCACTTGTGTCAATTCGGTGGGGGCAAGAACATAAGCAGGACAAATTCTAAGCATTAATGCCGGATTCAGATAAGTGGCACTGTGCCATAGTGGGAGTGGAGATGGCTCTTCTGTTTACAGACCACTTGCCATAAACAAGTTGTATCGGTAAGGCAAAGTATCTGGCTATTGCAGATACCTCTTTCTGACATCTACCTGTCAAGAAAGTGCAGCTTCATAACTGTTTTAATAGTAACAACAGGAAGCTTAAAAGACAACGAGCTAAAAGTGTGATACATATAAGGCTCTATACTTTCTTAAAAGCTGTGTTTAAGGTCAGAACTGTTACAGAGATTACCTTACAGCATTTATCGCTACATAACGGTAGACATTTGGCCTTATCTGTGGATAACCACTGATAGATTTGGTATTTTTAATGCATAGTTATCCCTATTGAAGATCACTGTGCCTTCAGACTAGTCTTTATGCTAAGAGGCTGATGACTGCAATTTTGGCTCGAGAAGGAAAGACAGCATTTATAGCGAATTTGTCCAATATTACAGGAAGCTTAATTAAGTCTCATTTCTATTTCCAGGAATATTAAGATGCACTAAGTACAGGTACATTAACTCGGGAAGGGGACAGTAAGAAATAAATTATACTTCATCCTATGCATCAACTGTATCTGTCAGTAGTGCAACACCAAACAAACCCAACTAGCCGGCACACTGAGCTTCCTTAGAGAAACACGACCAAATTCAGAGCTCATAAGTGAGGTGTAAGCTCCTTTTTTGTCCCAGCGCAGCACAATCTACAGAGCTGGCGACCGCAGCAGAACTGAACTCGGTCAAGCGCTGCTTCCCCGAACCAGCTATTTCCACATGCACTCCGACACCAGTCACCCCGCTCCTGAGACAGGAGCCCCGGCTGCAGCGCAGGACGCCCGGAGCCGCGCCGTGCCCGTGGGTCCAGGGGCTGCGGCGGCCACAGGGGCGGCACGGCCGGGATGCGACTGGGATGCGGTGACGACGACCGCTGTCAGGCACTCGCTCCGTGACACGGGGACCTACCCAGGCGAGCCCCGACCCCAGCGCAGCACTCCGCCGCCGGCAGGGCCCGGAGGCTCCCCCTCAGCGCACACCCGCTCCCCCCCGCCCCGCCGCAGCCCCGGCAG
>VXAY01001701.1:150703-200601 GCA_013399855.1 Oxyruncus cristatus
GCATGGGGAGCGGCCCGAGGGAGCGAGCGAGCGGTCGCGGCCCCCCCGCGGGAGCGCAGTGACGGGCCCGCCGCCCGGCGAGCATGACGGGAAATTCCTGGGCACCGGCGGCCAACGCCAAATATGAACATGGAGCCGGGAGGCTCTCGCCGCCCGCCCGGCGCGTCCCGCCAGCCCGGGGAGGCCGCCGGGACCCCGTCCCGTCCCGTCCCGCCGCCGCGGCACGGCCGGCGCGCGCCGCAATTCGGGCTAAAGGTGCGCTTCGGGCCGGCCGAGGGAGCGGCCCCTCGGCCTCTTAAAGTGACGTTCCCGCAGGTCCGAAACACAGGCCCGGCCTGGGTGTTCTGGCCGAGGGGAGGCAGCCCCACCGCGACCCTCACCGGGCTGCGCAGCGCCGGCGGGAGCGGGGACAGCGCCACGGCGGCTCCGGCTCCCACCGCTGTCAGCTCCTGACTTCAGCACCGGCCGCGAAACTACGACAGCAGTTAGTGCCCACCGTGCCTGGCTTCAGAAAAACGGGATGGAAATGAACGGCATGGAAATCCTTACTCCTCCCGCTCGCCTTCCACAAGGCACAGGTACGAGCAGGCGGGGCAAATGCATGTAAATAGCACACCCGTCTTTGCTCCTCCTGCCCCACAACCCTTCAAATCGTCACTGAAACAATTTTAAAACAACATATAATGACAGGGGAGAAAAAAAAAAAAAGCCAGTGTTTTCTGTTTGTCTATCAAAATCCCTTTGAAGACTTTTTGTAGCTCAAAATATAAGAAATAAGCTAAAAGCACAAGGCTAAGACTCTTCACACCTGTCCTTTAACAGGTCACACAACGTGGCATGTCCACAACTTAGAAATCAAGGTTATGCCTCTGCGCTCCCTGTGTACAAAATCAGGGCAAAAGTCAAGCGGACAGACAGGCAAGTGAAGCTCAGCTGTGTAGGTCAGCTCAGGGCAGCACCTGTTCAAATCCTAACAAATATTAAAACTTAGTTAGGTGGCTGCGACAAATTAATCTTCCCCTCACCCGCCAGATGAAAAAAAGTATTTGAGTCAGAGACATCCAAATATCTAGAAGGTGAGACACATATAAAAACCCCTAATAAACCTTTAATTTGAGTCTGGTTTGGTTTTTCGTTTTTACAGGATAGGGTGACAAATTACAACAAAATCTGATTTTTCTCAAATGTTCAGGTATTATACACATTCCCCTCTGTCTTGCAGGAAGGGATATTGGTCAACTTAACAGTTTAAGGTAAAAGAAGCTGCATAATAGTACATATTACAATAATAAAATGTACAGTGTTTACAAGAAATATATTTTCGAAGCAAGATTGATGCATTTGCATCGAGGCAACCTTTTAAAATGCCACAACTATTTTTACATTCACTCTTGCAACAGGTCACAAGATGGGGTCACTAAGGTCAGGTTAACAAATCACTATGATGCACATCAAATACAACAAAATTAGTTTATATACATATATATAATACATATACATGTATATTATACATATACATATATGTATATAGTAAAACTCATCAAAATCTACCAGACCTGGCACAATCTACTTACCCATCAAAAATATGTACTTGTCCTTGGTAAGTAGAATTCTGCATGGCTGATTATATATTATATATACTCATTCATTAGCATCTGAGACATAAAACTGAGGATTTAAAATTTTTCGGTTAACAAACTCTCCAATAATAAACATGGTGCCCACAAAAGCACAAAGGTAAGGCACAATAGGATTTCCTGTTGCAGAATAGTGTGCATCATGTTTACTTAACCATAAGAAAAACGTGCATTATTTGTGCAAGTTCATGCTGCAAATCCATCATATCTACAAAGTAAAGTGAGTTTCAGTAAAATTTGTGCTCCCAGTCTCACCTCCTACAGGATGTTCAGCTGGATAACTAGATAAAATTGTAGGAGTGGGGATTAGTAAAGCCAATAATCTTAGATTTGCAACTAAGCTTCTCAGCAACAATTTTGTACTTCTAGGTAAACGTTAGTAAGTTTACAAGCTTGGAACCACAAGATTTACTGTCAGCTGTACTAGTTTTCATCAGCCAAAATTGTTGCAAGAAACTATGTACCTTTTAAAATTTTAACAGGTAACTGGTTTATTAAAACAAGTTAAAATGTACTGGGAATGTCACCTAATCCAAATGGTATTTTGTCACAGCCCTGACAATTGTAACAATAAATACAGCTTTTCACGAAATATTTTTCCGGTATCTGCCAATTGCTTCTTTATTGCTCACAAATTTGAATTAATTACAACTGGTATCAGACCTTTCACACAAAATCAGTCAGGCATTTTAATAAAAAACCTATAAAAGATATTTTACCTGTATCCAACACTTTTAGGTATTTGGCCTCTTGTCATGGTACAGCCAAAATAATATAAAACATTAGGTTTTGAATAAAATAGGAAGCTTATTCGCTGCTTCGATGCAGACATCCTCACAGAACACAACCATTTTTGCCACCACCAGCATTTACATTTATATACAAAACCCCATACATCCACATTCAGTTTGTTTTCCCTCATAATTATATGCAACCACTTATGCCAAACTCACTTTCCCCATACCCCAGCTGCAGAAGAAGATTCTTATACAGCAACAAAAAACTAATGTTGACTGAATTTTTTTTAACTTATTCACCATCAGGAACTGTAGGTTGTTACAAAATACCCACAAGATTATTTCACAGGAGACTATGGGAACACAGGAAGTCTTCTTTTCTCCATGCTTTTGTATTATCAAAAACACTTCTTGGTGCAAAAATACAGTCACCACATCTGCAAATGTATAATGAATTCGGTAGTCCTCATGCAAAACTTAAATGCATTGGTTTACTATAGCCCCGGAAAACTCTGTGAAGCAACTTTTTTTCTTTTTCTCTTTTGTCAGCTCAGTATTACTGCCTCATTGCTAAGTCCCTTTGGAAACAGGATTTCTGGAACGTTCAAACTTTTATTTAATTCATTGAAGTATTACATACAAAAAGCACTAAAAAAGGAAGACGGCAGCCAAACAGGAAAATTCCTGTTGCAAGTAACAGTCCTAGCAGTTGTAGAAAGTCTTCTCAGGAACTTCCCTGAGAATTAGTTGTGCCTGTTCGAAGACGCAGATGTGACATAGAGTTCATGTGTTTGTTTGATGGCTTCAGTGGAGTGTTACAAGTAAGAGCCTGGGGAAAACGATGATGATACCGATCTAGTCGCAGGTATTTTACTGTTACCAGCTTTCCTATGAGGCAAAGAAATAGGAGAAGAGAAACCTTCTAGTTCACTACTGTTGTATTTTGCTTTGGGACGTAAAACACAAACATGTCATTACATCAAAATTAGTTTACCATGTTTTTTGTTACTGTTCAATACTTTGGATACAAAACATTAAAAAAACCCTCCAACTTCACCCATTTTCTACCCACGTTTTGTTATAAACTCGCATTCCTTACCATCAAACCAAGAGCCATGTAATGCCTTGAAAGCCTTTCCAGCATACTCCGGAGAGAGACACTTGACATATACACAGCCCTGAAGTAAGAGAGAGAGAGAGAGAGAGAGAGGGGGGTTTGGGGTTTTTACAAGTCCAACAGAAAAGGATGAAAAACGTATTAAGATGTTACTGGAATGATAGTCACCTCACGTGAATTTTTGTCAACAGCAATATGAACAATTCCATCATTATCACTGCATTTCTCCAAGATTGCTTCTTGAATTGCTAGATGCCAGTGATCACCTATTTCCCTAGGCAAACAATGAAAAATTTAATTAGGTACATAATTTTTTAAACATTTACAACAATCTCATCCTTCCCCACTGAGTCTGGTTTCTGTGCAACGTGACAATTTTCTGGTATATGTCTCTGGGGCAGATTCAGGACTTTTACTACTGAATACACAGTAAATTGTGTATTTAGAAAATTCAGCCCTCGGAATCAAAAGGAATAATCTGTATGTGGGGAGTGGGGCGTTGTCATAAAATGGGCTTATGCAAGTGATGTTTGGACTGATATTTAAAAAAATCACCTTTCCGTCCAGTACAGTAAATGATCTAGAACAAAACACCAAAGTTTAAGTCTGCTGCTGTGATCTGAGGGTTCACAATGTACAAGTGAACAAATTGGACAAGTTGTTCCCTTGGTAAGTGTCCTGACTTTTGGCAGTAGAAAGATGATTATTTACTGTGCTAACATTGATAAATACAAATTAATGGGTATATTCCCCAGATGACTCTCAGATCAAGAGAAAAGACATCTATTATGGGGTTGCTTCTGCCAGCTACTGGCATATTGCCAAAATGTATTTAGTCATTACTCTTAGTATACTTATAACTTAAGAGCAGTTAAACTAATTTTGTTAAGCATACCTTGCACCCACAGCAAGTGTCAAAACAGTATGCCTATCTTATACACCAGCACATTCTCTGTTTCAGGTGCTCAGTGAAAGCATTCATCCCTTTCAGATTGTGGGACAAGAATATAACCCTTCTTCCTCTAATGACACAAGCAGTTGGATAATATAGTTTCTCTTGCACCGAGAGTTTTCAATTTTGTTTGTTTTAAGATAACTGCAAAGGTGTAATAAAAAGTACTTCCTTAAGCTGCAATCCTCTGGAAGACAGCTTATAGAAGAGGAATGGGCTAGGGCGTGCAACATGAAATTGGATGAAGTATCTCACTGTGACTATAATCCAACAGTCCAGTAATGGAGCTAGGTCAGCTTCCAAAAGAAAAGGTCTACAAAAAGCCAATATATTAGAAGCTGCAATGTTCAAAATAGCTGACTGGACATAGACACTAAAGAGAAGTGTCAGAACAGAACTACTCCTAGTCTATAAATGTGGGGTCTTTTTAATGCACTTACTGGGCATCGACTGGGTGAGTACGGAAAAACACTGAAGTTTATAGCAAAGATACAGGCTATAAAGGGAGATTGTTCTGACAAAAATAACATCTCAGTTACTAGTTCCACAGACAGCAGACATTTTGAACAGCTGATTCCAAAACAGCAAAGTAACCAATACAGCACACCAAATATTACAATGAAGCTTCAGGAATGGACTCATTTCAGTACTACTCAGACTAACCAATATAGCTCATGAAGTCTTCTTTGAAGCAAGGACAGTAAGGATATTGATCTCACTCAAAATTCTCTGCAAATCTCATGTTTTATTTAAGCCCCCTACAGGAGGAATAATTTGCCTCAAGAACAATGCCTAAAATTTCATTCTTACTCACCCTACTGCAGCCTGAAAATTATCATAGAAGCTACAGCTGGTATCTTTGACCAATCATTAAGTCCTAAAGCCACTGAGAAAAATGTTTTTAGAGTACCTCCCTATACTAGGGATAACACTGTCCCAAGCTAAATTAGTTAAGCGCTTTTCAATTAATAAGGCAAGGAACTAAAGTAATTAAGTGGGGCTAGAAACATAGCTGAAGAAATATATCCAAACTTTGCAATCACTTGTGTCTGTACTCTGATGTCCTCTCCCACTTCCTGTTATTCCCTGTTTTAATCAATAGCTTTTATTTTCCACTCAATTTCTCACATTCTTCAGTCCCAGCTAGCATCTCACATATACCCTGTAAGACAGTATAGCATCTTCATTTTTCTGTTGTATAATCTCATCAGGGAATAAATTACTCCAAAGAAGTTACTGGAGTCCTGTATCTCTTTAAAATGGACAAACCAGACTTCAAAGATTTGACAGGATGAGGGGGCATAACCTATATTTTAGTCCCCAGCTCCTTGCGTGATCTAGTCCACAGACAAAGGGGATGTAACAGAATAGTGCAGTGGATGAAGCTTTAAAAGACTACCAAAAATTCCTTAATTCTTGGCACGTGAAACAAGGCTTATTATAGTACATACTTTAGAATTACACATGAGCATTAGAAGCCAGTACTCAGCACTAATTTGTTCCTGCTACAAAAATCCATTTGCTTCAAAATTAGGCAGTTACAGTGCCATAAAGTAGTAGGTGATTTAAATTCAGCCTTTTAAATGCAAATTGTGCGAGCTCTATAACAGACTAAATACTCCAGAATACTTAACAATACTTGAAAAATTTACAGTCTGTTGTTAGGCCACATTACTTTCCTTTGTCAGCTGATATAACTGAACATTTACAAAATTAATTAATGGAGAAAGACCAGTCATTACTCTAAGTAGTTTGACTAAATGCAGTACTCTTCAAGAAGTGAACCAAAGACACAGAGCAAGACAATGAAGGACAGAAGAGAGACAATAAGGATTTTTTAATCTCTTCTCATAGGTGTTAAGAAAAAGATCTTCTTTGTTCGCTACAACCCGTTCATTTCTTTTAAGGTGTTCATGTTTCCTCACTTCTTCCAAACCCTTCTCAGAGGAAAGAAATGGCCTTTTCCAAAAGAATACAGAAATACAGATAGATAACATTTACTTACATAACTGGATCAAACATATTGCGAATCTTTAGACATGGTGTCAAGCTGTTCGGTGGTGAATTTCTTCTATCTAGATGAAATGCTACAAAGAAAAATAAAGTTAATACTAATTATTGACAGGCATAATACCATTGAGTTAACAAGTGTCAGCTTTATACATTAATACCTTTCTGGTTTTACTCAAAAGAAAGTTTCCTTCACTTATGAAAAAGTTTTAAGCACGTTAAGTTCCCCACAGTATTCTACCACACTGAAAAAAACGTACCACACTTAATTGAATTTTTTTAACTTACAACTTCCGTGTTTAAGGCACTCTCTTATGTCCAGGCCACAATACATGGAAAGAATTCAGGGTATTTTAAAAAATACAATATACTTAAGAGAAAGGATTTGCATTACATCGCCATGAAAAGACAGATATACTTAACACCTAGAGCAAATTTTTGGAACTGCATGTTAACCATTCAGTTCTAACTGCTTGATGAAATTTCATTTCTTCCACTTTTGGGGCAATTTGCTGCCCATCTGACTAAGAAAGAGGAAGCCGTTTAGATTGATGTTGCATTGCATTTGCATTGCAGTAACATGTCAAGAACACTCTACAAGGATGGAGCTTTTGTAACCCGAAATGCTCTACACACATGATCAGAAGCTTGCAAAAATCTGAAATGAAACACCTCAGAGCATAAAACAAATGTAAGAAGAAAGATGGAAATAAAAAATAACAAAGTAACTCTTTCAAAGCTAAATAGTGTTATGAAATACATTCTGGAGTGCTAAAATACAAACTTCTCTAAAGTTCACAAGTTCTGCTTGTGGGAATTGCAACAGAAGACTGGACCATGAGACAAGGAGTCAAGGAGCCCCCTTCAGATTCAGATAAGGCAGCTCCGTGCCCTGAGAAGGGCCAACGAAGCAGCAACAGAAATGAAATGGGATGACCTGGTAAAACAACTTCCAAGGCTTGAAGAAAGTTTTACTTTGAAGACTTGAGGTAAGTAGATTCAAGAGTTTAAATATAAGATTAAAAATCTCAACAAGGCAAAATCATGTTCCAAACTGATGCTAATGCTTCTCCTTTGCAATCTCTAAAAAAATTTGACAGATTCAAGATGTTACATTCCCAGGGTTAGAAGTATCAGTGTTGGGCAGATACCTGTGCTTCTTACTGCTGGCCTTTCAAGTATATCTAAAATACATGAACACTGCTGCTCTTCTCTATGTTACCAGAAGAAAAACCATGTCACATATAAGAAATTCAGTCATGAGGAAGACATTGCTTGTGAAAGACAAGCACTAACCGAGAGAAAATTCACTGCCTGCAGATATGGCACAGACAAACTTGCTTCTTATGTAAATTCCTGAGGCAAAAACCAAAATACAATTACCAACTAGAAATTAGAAAAGGTGGCCTCCAATTCTAATATCGAACATAATGCAATCGAACACATTATCCAAATAACTAAGAATGTTTCAATTAGTATAGACTCACACACACACACAGAGTGCAAGTCACCAACACCTGTAACAACTACCTGTTCTTTAATTGGGAATAGATTTCTACATATGCTGGTGACACTACATCTATCTCTGAGCTGCCTATAGTTTAAGGACAAGTCCTTTTTCAATAGCACATGGTTTTGTAAAGTTTTTTGCCCCTAATTAAAAATTATACATAGGGTATACAATAAAAACTTTACAGAACTAAGCAATATTGAAAAATAAATGGACTTACCTTACTCATTTGGTTTGGCTCCAGCAGATCAAGGGGGAGGTGAAATGTCACCAGCATACTGTACACTGGGGCACCACACCATAGTGGAGAAGGTGATCTGGGGTGGCCTAGTCATGGACCTGGACCTGAAAAGGTGCGGGGTTGAGGAAATTATGTGCTGATTGTTTATAGCTAGGTTTATTCAGCACATGGTTTCAATCCAAGGATAAAGAATGGTAGCTATTTTCAGAGACCCCAGGCCGAGAGGATCAACATTTCTGCAAACTCCAAAAAATTCACAATGAGATTTATGGCAGCAGCTACACCACTGAGCTATGCAAAAGTAACTAAATGAGGAATTCACCCTTTAGTGTCGACACCTGTATAAACCAAGCTTTGCCTGTTCCAGTTTCTAATAATTTTGATGTCCTTTTGACTGGAAGATCTCAGGTGCTTCAGGTGATGACTTCAGCCAGAGCACACCACCAGCACAAACTTAGTGTAACATCCTACTGGTAGAGCAAGTGTGCCCAGGACAGTGCAGCACATGAAAATAAAGAGAAACTCTGTTTTTTCTCAAAAATAATTTACCATGACTTTGAAATGTTAAGAAAGTTTTTCAACTCAGACAGAGCTTTTTATGTATAAGGGTTAAAAATGACCATGGAAGTCAGTGAGATACAAAAATCAATGCTAGAACAGTAATAAGCATTAAAATGTATACCAGAAACGGGACCAAAAGGGGAGATTGGAGAAGACACAGGCAAGTTAATGCTGCACCTACACAGGAAAACTCAAAACAGCACAGTTAAAAGATGTCTCTTGATCTTCATTATACGTCTGTAACAATTAATTCTCCTCTCCCCTAAAAGAGAAACTTCTGTGACAAAGACGTTCAGATTACAGTACTGATTATTTGAAAATTTACACTGATGTGGAGCATACAAAATATTCTCCTCACAGTTAGGGCATAAGCAGACATTCTTTTGGGACAACAGTCTAAGCTACATGCTGACTTCACACCTTTTTCTACATAGGTCTCAAGAGTAAGACTTACAAGATGAGGGTAAAAAGGTAAAGATGAAACAGGAAAGCAAAACCACAACTTCGTGCAGTAAGTCACTGATAAAAAATTTAGGACTTTCATAAATTCCCCTTGGGGACTCCTTAGCACCTTCAAGAAAAGAAAGCTACTTGTTATTTCATTCATAGTGTACTTTGTTTTACTACATTAAACTGAGTATGACTGTATCATACCAGATTCAAATAACAGCAGCAGCTAAAAACACATGCTTTCATCAACCTCTTTATCCCTGTGACTGGAATATATTTATGATGGAAGAAGTGGCTCTTGCACTGACTTCAAAATGAACATTTAAGTTTTCTATGCCTCTTAAATTACTAGTATATTATTGCTAAAGGAATTCCTGAGTATCACCACCATAAGAAAGCCCAAAGGATCTTTAGATGTGGATTCGATGCATCTGATAAGGCTGAAGACTCACTTCAAATATTGGCCATCATGTTTCTGAAGAACAGATTTTTCAATGTTAAGCCACAGATCACTGTAATTTATTAAGTACTAACTCTTCTCATCAAAGGCAAGAACAAAAAGATGAAACAATTAGCTGAAAATGTTGAAATTATGCACTTTCACAGAACACAAGGTTCTTTAGTAAACATGAAAGATACCAAAATCCAATTTTCACCAAGGACAAGAGTATGGTTGACTTGGGGTTTAATACAGTTAAGTTCAGCTATAGAAGACAAGCATGGGACGGATGCAGCATTTTACAAGCATCATGAAACCCAGAGTTTTCTTGCAATAGTTAAAGAGTAGAGATGGGGGGGTTGTGGGATGGGTTTTTTTGTTTGATTGGTTTTGTTTGCAGAAAGGATTATGTTCTCACAAGCTAGTGAGGAAGGGTGTCATTCACAAGAGGTAACAGGTTATCTTCCATGCTGCAGGATGAAATATCACCCTAGATGTGGTACTTCAGAGAAGTCTTTATCTCATCTCCAGAGCTGTCAAGGAACTTTAGCTTTTGCTGTTAGTTTAGCTACACTGGAGCTCTGCCTACCTATTTTTTTTAGAGCTGCCATTATCAAGGGCCTGACAGGACAATTGTATCTGTTCTTTCAAAAGCAAACTGAACACGCTAGGAACGTGGAGTTTTCTCCATTGATTTAATTAAATTACACTTGACACAATGAAGATTGTTTCTCAATTGGCTATCCTCTTGTACACTTTTTAAAACATTGTATTTGTCCATCCTCCAATGGGCTTACCTACACCCCCCCCTTTTTTCTCCCCCCCCACAAATGTACCTACTCTATCCAGTAGATAATATTTCAAAGAAACAGCACCAGAATTTATTCTGATCTAGTAAAAAAACCACCCAAACTGTCAAAACACAGGTTGCATCCTGAAGGACTGGACAAAATGTCACAGTGATGCTTAAACATGCTGCTAACAGACAATAGAGCTTAGATCTCATGCATGCTCCAGGTCCCATAGTTAAAATACATGCTATCATCTATTGATATCCTAGTACATATGGACAGATCAAGAGGCTTTCTTCTTCCATTGCACATCCTCAGGTGTTGTGCTCAGCTACAGAGCACTACCAGCTCTGAGAAGGTAAAAAACCTGTGACCTTGACATTTATTTATAGGATTCAAATCCAAGAAGTCGTTATGATTTTCTATGTATGGAGTCTGTTCAGTGCCTAGCAGTCTTGAAGAGTATTTAGATTTATGAACTTCTATATTCACACATCAAAACTGGAGTATGAACTTAGCTGAAGTTGATGTATAATTCCAAAACACGAAGAGAGTGACGCATCATGTAGAATTCCTAACATCAGGAAAGAAACAACTGTGCAAAAAGTATGAGACTTGTGCAATGGAACTATTTCAAACAGTCATTTGAAAACAAGGAGCACAAAATAGAGAGAGCTTTTGCATGTGAAGATTGCCTTCGCCTGCTGACTACCAACAGCCCAACTGACCCCTGTCATTTCAGCCATTCTATTTCCATGCCCTTCTGACAGAGCCCAGTTCTTCAAAGATCTTTGCTAAACTGCAAACATAACAAGAAAACTAGGAAAATTGCTATTAAAATGACTGAAACAGAATGGATTTTGATACGTCCTATTCAACAGAAAGCAAAGAGCCTTAAGTGCGTAATAATAATAAGTAACACACAAATAAAAGATGAGAGATTAAGTTATTCTGTCCACATTGGCACTATGCTAAAGAAATATCAGATGCTCAAATTCGGATGGTACATAACAGCAGCTACTACAGTAGCTGTCTTTCTGGGAAGTTTTGGAAACTGGTGTTCTGTTGAGTGTCTCCAACGTGTATTCCACGTAGCAAAGCACTGCCTGAACTATCATACACTGAGAAGTCTACCAGGTGAAGGACAGAATTGTCATGGCATGATTATATTGCAGTCAAACAGGACAAGAAAAACTGAGAGCTAATGAGTAGTAAATTAAGAACTGGAGCATCATGTTTCACAGCCTGTATTGAGCAATAAGCTACATATATATATCTCTACATCTTGCAGAAGCTACGCTCAATTTAAATGTGAGATGGAACAGAGACAGTTGTTGACAAAACCCACCATTTCTTTATTGTAGTACCGAAAGCACCTGCACATCCCTAATGTACACTGTCCTAGACAGAAAAGGTCCTGCAACTCTAGTAATAAACACATCTTACTAACGAAAACTGAGAAACTAAAATCAAACAATACAGTTATGACAGCAGAATGCCACATTACTGCAAGACAATGACTGCAGTACCTTAAGCCTGCAGTAGGATTCACAAGGTATCTTTAAAAAAGCAGCCCTCATTTTGAATTAATTATTTAAAATCAGAAATGTAATGCTAAAACCAGTAGTATAACTTTGGGAAGTATATAATGACATCCCAACATAACATTTTGCACAGTCAAGCAAGAAATGGGTCCCAAGACTACTAAGACCCTCATCGATTAACATGACAAATATCTGCAAATGCCTCAAAATATTTGGCATTTCATACTGACAGAGGGAATTGGTCATTTTTTATTTAAACTTAGGGAAATGTAAAATTTAAGAGCCAAGGGCTGAAAGCCCATATAAAACTTCCTAAAACATGCAATTGGCCTGGGAGAAAAACAGAATATTAGCAGCACTTGTACTTGGGTGATCAAGTTTGCTACAGCATAAATGTTTCAAGCCATAAAGAAGCTATTTCTGTCTGTCTTTGGAAAGTAAATCACATTGGAAAGAGCTGCTTTAAACTGTACCCTCTTTTAGGAGAAACAATAAAACCACTGTTTCTTAAAAATAAAAATGTATACCAGTAAAAAGTAGAAGAAGGAAGCATATCAGTACTTGCATGTTACACTAAGATCAAAATTAGCATCCAGACGAACAGAGATGCAGTTGCTTGCCAGTGAGAATTTTTGCTTAAGTGGGACTAGGCAAGGCAAAACATCTGTTTTTTAACTAGGCTTTTTTCATAATCTAGTCCAAAGTCATAGAAGTAACACACAATATCACCTTGATAATATCGAATTAAAAAATATGAACAAAAAAGTGGAGAAGCAACCACTCTCCATGACCATCAAAATAAGCTGATTAGTTTATAAATTAGGATTCTGCATAGCTTTTATTTTAGTCCAACTGGAGAGAGAATATGGCATTATAGAGGAACATAAGGTGAGAGACTCTTTTAAAAAGTCACAACACTTTTACAATTGGCAATAAAGACTTTAAGTATTTGCTTTCACACTCAGGCGCAGATAGAAATAACCATTCTTTTTTTAATGCAAACCAGAATTCAAGACTTACAGTTTCAATTTTTCATTGACCAAAATAGAAGTAAACCACCCCAAAACGTGAAGCTTAACATGAAGAAAGGCAGAAAGAACTAGGAAAATACGACCACATTAGACAGACAACTGCAAACTCACTAGATTCTTGTCACTTGGTTTCACAATAAAGCTAAAGAGTGACAGAAGGCTGCAAAACCCATTTATGACAACAGCCTTCTCTATTAAAGCAAATGCTTTACACCACAAAGCTTGAAAGACAAATGCACAGTGTAGAAAAACATTTATGAGAGAGACGAAGCACTACTAGATGTTCAAAATGCACGTTCTCCTAATTGAGGGGTCTTTTGTCCCAGCAGTTTCCCTTTCAAAATAAACATCTCTTGCTCCTAACTCCATTTTTAGGTACCTGACTGATAACAGTAAGAAACTCAAGACTACAAGATGCAATTTACCTGCTGTCAGACACAACAAATTACATTACTTCCAATAAGTATAAGGCATGTCAAAATTTGACCAACTAAAGAGTATCTTAAAATTCATGAAAAGGAACAAGCAACTTATTTTGGCTACATACCCTCTGTGTCTTTCTGCAGTAGCTATAACAGAAAAGCTCATTTTCCTTGAAAAAAAGGCAGACACTGAATGGACAGAAAAAGTAACTCTACAGAAGAAGATAACAGAGAAATAGCACTAACAGTTCATAACAATCCTTAACTGTGTGGGAGAAAACAAGCCTTTCGTGGTCAAGCAACAAAGTACCATTTAGAAGTTAGATGCAGAAATTAAAACAAGTATAGTTGCAAAATATAACTGCAGTACCTTGGCCTTGCCACACTTTCGATGGTATTACTAAAATTTTGTCACATGCTGCAGAAGGTTGCATCCACTTCCAAACCAAGAACTCGGCACCACCTATTCTTCGTGTCTCTGTGCGAACTCTAGATTCATTTGCTGCAAGAAAGTCAACTGCTCTATTCCAGACTTTATTCATTTTCCTCCTTAAAAATTGAAGCAAGAATTACAAAGTCAGCATTATAACAATCTGCACAGTTGACATCCAGCATATAAGAGAAATCCAATGCTTTTCCCCCCACCTGTGTCAATAAGAATCTCCAAATATTACAGCGTGCAATCTACTGAAATTAACTTAGTTAACTGACCCTTTTATTTTTACTGATTTTCCCTCTTTACACATAAGGACATTCATTACTTCTAGGGAGAACATACCTGTCCTGAGGAGGTATTAGAGAATCACGCACATGTAAAATTGGCATGTAAGGCTGCAACTCTTTATTTTCTGAACATGCCTCACTGTGGCTTCTTAGAACATCTGAAGACGTCATAAAAAAAAAAAACCAAACTGGTAACTATGTAGTTCATGCAAACATTAAGAAAAGTATCAATTCTGGCAATGAACACCTACTCAAGATCCTTTTCAATTTATTAGTTAAGGTTTTCTCACATTTTGAAACATTTTCTCTCCCAGCCATGCTGAAGGCAAATTAAGAAAACTAACCAAGCACAGTGCATCCAAGTATCCTAATAACTTCGAAATAAAAGAAGAAAGTTCTTACTCTTGATTGGTACTTTTAAGTGTTATCAAAGACAGCCATCTTTGAAAATAGTGCTTTCCCTCCACCTCAACAAAAATTAATTTGCAGACAAAAAATGTAGGAAAATGGTAAAAACAGGAAAACAGTTCTGATTCATCTACCATTTCTGTATTTATGGTGACTACCATAGATGAAAGTAATAGAACAACTGAAGTAAAAATGCAGCCCAAAACAGAGCTTAAAAACTACAAATAAACAATTGCAAACACTGTGGTTTCAAGTGGAAAGGCAGGATTTCAAAACTCAATCATGCATTCTATTTTAGCAACATAATTTCTGCTCAAAGTAACTCATTAAAAAGCTGCTTTTTCTATGAAAAACCATTAAGGATGGAACTGAGGGCTAACACATTTTAGGAGAGGGTATTTTAGCTGAAAATGGCTGAAAAAACAGATACAGAAAGCAACATGTTGCCATACTTCTAGTAAACAAACATCACATTTGTATTTGTTTTCAATAGTAGGATAAATACTACTAAGTCAATGGGAATTTTATAGGCATATTGATGCAATTCACAAATTACAATCTTTATACCAAAAGCTTTGATTAGGTTTAAAGGATGGTTGG
Organism: Oxyruncus cristatus; assembly: GCA_013399855.1. Taxonomy (NCBI): domain Eukaryota; kingdom Metazoa; phylum Chordata; class Aves; order Passeriformes; family Cotingidae; genus Oxyruncus; species Oxyruncus cristatus. Next base: position 165,877 of record VXAY01001701.1, read on the forward strand.
GCTTTTTTTTTTTAAAAAAAAAAAAAAAAAAGCAAACCAAAACACATGAATCACACATTTGACCAAGAACTCTAACAGCACGATGTCTGGCTACCAAACAGGAAGAAAATATAATTGAATTAATGTCAGTTCTTTGAAAGTTTACACATACATCAGATGTGACTCAAGAAGCCATACCTATGATTTTTACCACCATATCATACATTTGCTTCGTTTCTTCTTCCTCTTTTGCCCAGCGGTACTTCATGTAGTGTAAGACTCCCCAAACCATTGCTATACCTGCATTAAGATGCATAATACTCTTTAAACAGTATTAGAACGTTGGTTATTTAACAAAGGTTAAAAGGCATAATTCAGAAGTTGGTTGAACCATCTAACAAGTACTGTACATTCCAAAGCTAGTGAAATACCCTGTACTTGCTGTCAGTATTTTACACAGAAACACAAACCCTTCCACTTTGAAAAGAAGTTACTCATAGAAAAACATTCATTGTTTTAACAGCAGCTTGGTATTTCCCAGGACTGTGATTTGAAATTTTACCCATTTGTGAAGAAAAACAGTAAAATGCACAATATTCTTTAATTGACAGAAAAGTCATATGCTTAGATATACTGGTCAAATCAAATTAACTTGGACTGCTTCAGTTCAGCTACAGATTAGTATTTATTGCAATGAAGTACTTCATGCTCTTTTTCTATTACTTTGAATATTATTCTAAAAAGGACAATCTGGTTAGGAAGGTCAGCAGCATAAGCTGAAAATAAAGTTCTTCTTCCTTCTTCTATCTTGTTGAGGGAACCACTACACCTGTGATCAATTAACAATATAAAAAAATCAAACCCAAACCCACACATACACAATTTACAATAACATAGTTTGTTTCATATATCAGTGACCGCAAGGCAGTGTTAACTGATATATCAAAGAGACTGACGGACATCATTTTAGGCCAAAATGAGTGTTAGTTAATGACAACACATCTAACATTTATACAGTAGTTTATTTTCCGAAAGGTTCTCCATATTAACTGCAGGTGAGACGTGAAGCAATTTGCTCAGCGTGATTAAGACCAGTGGTTGACTCAGATATGGAGTTTTATCTCCACATCCCAATTCAGTCCTTGTGTTGACTGTTATCAGAAAGACAGCAATCTGGGACAGTTCGCCTTTGATTCTTGGGTTCATCAAAAGGCTGCTGAAGGAGGTCTCAAGTCTTCTCCTCATGAGCAAGAGGTTTTTAAGGTACTGGGATAAACAATTTTTAAAATGTTCAATAGGTACATGAGATAAACTGTGCATCTTCAATATTATTATCCAACCACATGGAAAGGAGTAAAGTGTCTGCACTCAGCTGTACCCTGTTTTTATGCTGCATGGTTTTCAGTATGGCTCAGAATAAAATAAACTTGGGTGAATTTGAAACTTAATCAGAGAACTATCAAAGGCTAAATTAATTAGTCTTACTGAAGGATTAGATACACTTTTTACAACATACTCTTAGAGGCAAGAATTTTGGTGATAATCATGTTAAATATCCAACCTTTCCTAAAACTAGGAAGATCATGTTTTCTGTAGTTATATTTCCAAAGTTCAACAACAGTGAAATATCCTCAAAATTACAGCTATTATGTCCTTTTTAATGAGCATTTTGCTTCTTCTAATCACTTTTGAAAGCCACAAGATATTGCGTCGGAAATGGAAAAAAGAGTTCCCAAAGAATGAGTATGTTCACCTGATTACAGAAGCAGATGATATCAACCAGTGTGAAGAAAGAGTGGCACAACAGAAATGCAAAGTAAACTCCATTTTAACCAAGATACTGATAGAAACTCCAAGTTTTATGGTTGAATAAAAACTTTCTCTAAACAACGCTGTTTACTTTTCCCTGTGCACTTAAATACAAGTTACAACAAAAAAAGTTTGCCTGTTTAATTAACTTACCCAGCAGCAATATTGATAATCTGTGAGTTACATTAACAAATGCACGGCGAAAACGACACCTGAAAGACATCTTTGGACTAGTGGATTCCAGATACTTCACATCTGTCACGTTAGTGACATTGATCTCATTAGGGTCATTGCTGAGACACCTATTAAAAAAAATAAACAGTACTCATGAAAAAGGATACATTCTCTTAGAAGAAATTAAGCTAAGAAATAAAGACCACTTACTTTATGCCAACATCTTCCCCACTATCCAAGATCCATTGTAATGCTTTGTTAAGTACACTTTCATATTCTGGATCTAAATTCTGTCAAAATACAATATTAATGAGTAATTTCATAAATAACCAGGAAGTTATGTCACAATAAAACTCAGATTCTGCACAGATTAGTACCCAAAACAATGTTGTTTTGTTCCCGATTCTTCAGATTTTGAGTAAGTTCACTGCAAAAGGTAAATTTATATATGCTATGAGCAGTTACCAGACTCACCAGCATCCCTCAAAATAAGGACTCTTTGAAAAAGTCAAGGCACATTCACTGTTTAATTCACAATTCTAACCTACAGCAAGAAAAAATTATTCAGCCACTAGGCGGCGCTCACTGAAAATTTACTCCAAGAGTAAAACTCCAAACAGAACCAAACGCTGCTGGAAATAGGTCCTGTAAAAGCAGTTCCATGCTCTAATCTTTTTAAAGAAGCTTGAGTAAAATCAGTTTTTACTCATATTTTGCAAACAGTTCAGTGTTTGTAGATCAAGAACTGACATCGCTATTTAGACATTGACTTTTTTTTACTTTTAATTATTTGGTATCAACTCTAATAGGAGAGCACCCATTGCTGTCTGAGCTAAGGCTGTCTCCATAGGTCACCTTGCGTGTTCTTTTGCAGAAAAAGAAAAACAAAATGGAAGTTACTACTGTATTTGAAATTACACTCCCAAAAAAGATTTATTTCCATCTTTCCTTTGAACCTCATATAATGTAACTGGCCTAGAATTAAAGCATAAGCACTTAAAAAACCAGTAACTATTTCAGTTTGAGATTAAAGTATGAAAAAGTAACTGAACACAGAAATTCTGTAAAGGAGTTATACTCCCAAAGTGAGGAACTGTAAGGTTAAATGAGACTTCCCACAAAGTGACAAATTTTCATATTGAATTTGAGCTTCCTAGCAGAGCTAAAACAGTTATAACAACTGTCATTCTTTCAGCGTAACAATCAGTTCTATTATAAGGCATCTATATATAAGGCATCAACTTAATTTTTTCCACAATACAACTGGTTTTAACAGATGTAGATTATAATTGCCAAACCGTAAACTAGTGTTAGCAACTTCTTTGAGATGCTCTCAAACATAGCCCCTTTTTGTCTACCAAGTAAAGGATTGCCAAAATGTAGAATTTCTATTCATTTGTATATTACATATATCAGTTTAACTCCTCCCCATCCAACCAAAGAAATATACTCTCAGCTTTTTAAAAGCTTCAAGTAGTTTTCCACTGTAGGGTACACCAATATGGGCTAGAATAAACCCTACAGCTGTCAAGACAAGGCAAGAGTTATCTTCTATTTGGGGAGTAAGGCAGAAGAATGACAGCAGAGAGTAGGATTTCATAATACTACACACTGATTAAATTAAGGTCTTTTTTTGACCATTTCTATTTAAATGAATGAGTGGCCATCAATGAATGGCCTCTCCACACAGCTGCTGCCTGTCAGGCTCTCTGCACAGATCCACATGTCAACCCGTCTTCACAAAGAAAGGAAGACAGTATCCTTTATACTAAGTCTCAAAAAACAGTATACTGATTTCTGGAGAAGCTTCTAGGTATTTGAATTTTATAAATTTATTATTTTTATGTTGATCAACTCTCTCCATCAATCCAAATCCTGTCCCGGTGTTTTAATGAAAGGGAAAAAAGCCCTGCATGCCACTGAAGCCCTACTAGCTACACTTTCATTGAAATTAAGCCAGTTTCTTTCACCTTCCCTCTCCTCAAATACTCACTACATCGCCAGATAAAAATTATACGTAGCACATGTTAAAGCCATCAATTCCAAACATTTCCAAATAATACTAAGTAAAATTTTAGTCAACACGCTAGATATGAAGCCAGGCCTTACAAACTGTAACTTATACAAATCTTATATACAACCAATTAAAAGTACCTCTTTTGCTTACTTTTAAATATGCAGCTGCCTCCTGGACGGTAAGGTTTCTTTGAATAGAGCTGCCACATTCATGTTCCCCTGGTAAAATGAAAGCCTTTGTTTATTTTGCTCTATAATTACTGCATTATATAAAATAAAATCACCTAAACACAAGCTTATGGCCAACACAATTTACAGAAGCAGCAGTAGCACAGTAATTCTCACAAGTTTCACTAACAATATATAAATTTCTCTGCATAAATTTCTCCTTCAAAGAAAGTCTAAAAACCCTGATGATTGTCAGAGCTAACAATATGTATAAATCACATCAATACAACTTCCTGTACTGCTCAAAAAGTGTATTTCAGTATTTACACCAAAAGTAGAACAAAAGGTAGTATGAAGAATTATAAAAAGGACAATAACACAAAACAGTTGCTGTATCCTGACTCAACTTCTAAATAATTCCCATTTACTCTGAAACGTGTATTACCTTTTACAGAAACCAGGTTCCAGTCACAACACATCCATAATAGTATTTCAGGCACTAAAAAGTTACTACATTTTAGATTGGTATAGTTATCACAGTAACCTGCCTGAACACACATAAATTCCCACTATGGCCTGAAACTGGTGCTTTTAGCATCTCCTAATTGTTTTTGAAAGTATGCAGAAGTAGCCAGGAAATAAGGTATATGCATAGTCAGTCAGCAACATGCCATCATATTCCTGATTTTCTTTGCCAAACTAAAGGTACGTGACTCATAAAAAGTGACAGTCACACCAACACAAAATCACGCAGAAAAGGAAAAGGTCTAACACCAGTTTTCCAACTGTCACTAGGTCGTCATTTCTGAAGAACTGTCTGCAAGTGGCAAATCACTTTTTTCCTGATCTTTCTTAAAAAAATAAACCTAAATCTTGGCATCTGTAACTACGCTTTTACTGTGCCAAAACAATTAAATAGGAAACAACAAATCAGCCTTTCACTGGCTCAGGGTTATGCCTGCCTTACCTTCTTGAATCTAGACCAAGCTGTATTCTTCCCAAAGCCATAGCAAGGCTATGGAAATTTAAGATACTTGTGCTTATATAAAATGTAAACCTTTGCTTATATTGGAACACTCTTTAAAAAGAGCAGCTTCGAGTACTAATTTCCTACACAAATGAGAACATTCGATGCAATATAAGCAAAAACTAGGAAACAGCAGCAAGTTATGGAGAAGCACCTCCATGTCTCATTCACAATAGGGAGTTCCAGAGAACTAAGTGTTTCTATGAAGCCAAAGTCCTTCTCAGACTGCTAAAGTCTTGTTAAAATACACTTCAGCAGATTTAAGTGAACTTGGTCTTGCAAGCACATTAACATAACAGGCACGCTCTCCTCTTACTATTGGGATAGAGAGAAATAAGAACAGCATTTTTAAGAGTGCTCAGATGCTATCTGGCCTAGAAGTGCTCCTGGAACTAAGCCTGTGTGCACGCATGTATTTTCAATCAAGCGCCGAGCAGAACACTTTGAAAGATGTTACACTTGATAATTAACACACAACGTCTTAGACTTTCAAAGTTTCTTAGTCTACTGTAATAGCAAAACTACAGAGATCACTGCTGAAAATTGGTACCACTTTTGCCAAAAATCATTCTAATTTTAGAACTCAACACCTGAATTGGAGTTATGGGCTGTTCTTGTACATAATTTAGGCAGACATTCTTTTTGTACAGTATAAATGCTACAGCCTATAAATTTAGATGTGTAATCATCAGTGATTTCATATTTCAAGATTAGCAGACTTGAAATAACAATATATCATACTCATACAGTCGCTGGTGTAAACATACCGTTCTAAATCTAGAACTAGTGGAGTGAATACAACTAAACCAAAACATATCTCTGTAGAAGCCATATGTACAATCTCAATCAGATATTAAGTTGAATGATATGAGCAAGTCTGATAGGCATGCATCCATTTAAGCTTTTTTCCTCGTTTGGCAAGACCTGAAGTCTTTCAGGGGGGTCTTTTTAATACAGAAAGAGCATGTCAGTCATACTTTGAACAAAACAGCTTGTGAGATGAGATCTTTCTGCTTAGGAACTTTTCTTTGGTTGTTTGGTTTTTGGTTTTTTGTTTTTTTGGTTTTTTTTTATTATCTAGATAAGTAGGAAAGCCCATTTATGAAATAAATGAGAAAGAATAAAAAGGGTTAATACACACACAAGAAAAAAAGCATAACACACAAGCAGGGAACAGTGAAAAAATGAATTCTTAAAAATAAGTTTCAGGATTCATGTTGGATTTTCATCGTTTGAGGACACAGCATTACCTTCTACAAAAGGATAAAAACTCCCTTAGATAGGGGACTACTGAATTACCTCAGTAGTTTTAAATTCTAATCTTATTTGCCTTCTTCCAAGAATCACGTTTATGCCGCACACAAACTTCACAGCTTCTGGTCTCATCTTCAGAAACCAGAAGACAGTTTTCTCTCAGTCCTGATTCTGAAATTTTTTTCAGACTGTGTTCCCTCTGAACAAGTTTAACAGTTAAAAACGCCTTTGCTGCCTGGGCTCTGACAATATCTAAGGCCCATCAGCTCAAATTTCCCTCACACAATACTGGGGAGAGAGAGGGGAAAAGAGGAATAAAAATGCCTTTCATCTTGCCTCCCACTCTCGAAAATAGTAAGCTAATCAGAATTATGGAGTTTCAGTCCTGTACAAAAAGCTATTGGAAATTCAGTTTCTCATTCCAACACATCTATTGCTGAGAACCATTTAGCAGCTTTCTTCTGAAAGACTCATGAATTTGAAAGCTTACAGAAAGTTAGGCATTTCACAAGTCAGACAACCTCCTGTTTTACTGCAACAGCAGAATATTCCTATATGCCATTTCAGTCACTGCTTTAGCTAATAGTTCTGCAAATGAAGGCTTACTTTGAATAACTTAGGTACAATCATTAACCACTTAGCCTGGAAACCCACTTTCCATAGTCTGAGCCAAAAATGTTTCCCAGCTGTTCCATTTGAGGCCCTATATCCAGGAATAAAACTGAAGCTCAGACAAAAAAAACTTTACACAAGTCTGCTGCAAGATACATCAGAGTTCTTTGTAAAAACTACCCCTCTGTTAAAATGTCTATTGTAAGTTTACAGAAAGCATGATCTTTCTGCTTAAGCTTTTCTTGGGCACAGATCACTAATTTCAATTTCAATCGAAGAACCATTCTATTTGCTTCATAAGGAGGCAAAAAGTAACATCCCAGCAAGGATCACAAAACTACCCTTTAGCTTATGTTAGTGTACGTGGGCAAGCCACAGAAGAAGTTGAGAAGTTGTCCTAGAAATATTACCAAAAAGCAACTAAAGCTTCTAAAGAAATATTTAAGTCTGCTGTCTCAATTGCTTCTAATACAGAAACCAAGTCAGATCTCCTTTCCAATGCAGATTAGAATATCTGAAACTGACTTTAATTTAGGCATTTAGCTTATGAACTGCAGCATATACAAACAGAAATAGTCAAAATTTTAAAAGGACCTACTTTACACTGTAAATAATTTTCTCATTTGGTACCAAAACCCAGTGTAAATCTAATTCTTCAAGGAAGACGTGGATTTAAGCACAGATCTCTAGTTTACAGCTTGATGTGATACAGTCAACTGATACAAAACACACACAATGTACAAGGTCTCACATTTGCAGGTTACTTGCAGCAGGACAAGTGGGGAGCTGAAGAAAAGCAGGAGCAGAACACATGTTGCAAGAGCAAGTAAGAAGGCCCAATCTCCCAAAGGCAAACTCAACAGCTGAGTAACACTGCAGAACACTAGAATTTGCTGAATTTGTTCAATCACTGGTTAGAAACAGCACCGTATCAATTACCTGAAGAATTTAAGATTAAGGAAAGTGACAGAACAGAGAGCCTGTGACAGCAATCAGACACAGTAGCTGACACTTAAAGTAATATTAAGTAATATTTAGTGTTTTGCCAGGATTTTCTTGCAGCCATGGATTTAACAGTAAACCTTATTACATAGGAAAGCCTAATTGACCGCTGCATCTCGAGAACCTGTGCTGTCCATTAGCTCAGAAGGAAAACATCTAAATCCGACAGGTGATCACACTGTAGAGAATGCCAAGCAAAAGAAAGTGCTAACTAAAAAATCCTTTATCTACAAGAAAGAAAGGTGATACCTAAGGGTAGCTGTCTGCTTCTTGTGGATATAATGGTTAGATTTATTCATTTTGCAAATCTGACTGAAAATGGATGTGATCTATTGAAGTCTCTCCATGAAAGACCAAGACATCCAGTAATTAACATATGCCTGAAGAAAGCCTAATTTAAATAAAGCAGGTATTTTGGTTTAGCAAAAGAGTTAAGCATTGAAATATCTACTGTCTATAAAAAGTTGTTGTTTTGAAGAATGGTTAAACTATTCAAGACAAGAACACAAACTTCAGCTCAGACCTGGATGAGTACATACTGCTTCTCCCTTTAGTGTCTTATGAGGTAGACATTACTCACTGTAGGGTTGGCAGACTAGTAATTCTGAGAACAGCGATGCACTGAGGGCAGTCAATTTTTATATAGGATAATTAAATAATTTGACATCATATCAGAGCACCACAGTACAGAATAGGTATCTACAGCTGGAACACAGTACATTAAGTCAAATAAAATTAATGAACTGATACGCTGACTTTTTGTTCCTTCATACAACTTCACGTTCTACCTTCTAAAAGGCCCCTCACTTGCTCTCCAATTGAAGTTGACAAGGCAAGAAGGCAAGAAACTAGCTCAGTAAAATTATAAGAAGTCTAATAAAACAGAGAGCTAGAAACCAAATTTTGCAGGGACCGTCTTTATGGTAGTCAAGATGTTGAATAACAGAACAGATTACTTCAAGTTTCCAGCCTGCCTTTTTAATATTAATAGTTATAACATGAACAAATGATTCATAGCCAAGTATGAAATGAGAGAATCTTTTCCAAGTATGCAGAGAGACCTGAAAAGCACCATTTTTACTAAAACTATATTCCTTAACTTCTGTCTCTTTTGAAGTGGGGCACTATGTACACCAAAATCCTGTATCTCCTTTGCAGCTTTCTCTGTTTTATGCCTTTTAAACAGCTTCCAGATATTGTGCCATGTCTACATCAATATGGTATTCAAAAATGGATGGCAGACTTCTTCCTGTCATACCTTAAGAAACTTGGCATTGAAGATAATTTCTAACTGGAGATTTATGTCCTTCTTCAGATGGTATGAAAGCTACTCTTCTGAGCAACCAGGAAATCTCACAATACAGTGAGATACAGTCTGTCTCATCTCTTCAGCATTATCAACTAACCAGAAAGGATAGCTGTATTTTTTGAAAGGTAGCATTGAAGATCCTCCTGGTCAGAAACAGAGTAATGCACCTTTGAGTCCTGGGGAAGAAAGCAGCCATCTTGGAGCACACAAATTCCTTCTCATAAGGCAGACAAGCAAAGATCTTTGTAAGTCTACATGCACTTAAGTAAGCCCCAGCTAATAAAGAAAATTCCCTTCCTTTCACAGATGTAGAAATTAGGTGTCAAACCTAATGCAAGTTTACTGTACAGCCCTCGGAGGGCCAGATGACACACTAAGCAAAACCAGCAAGCTGTTACACTCTTCAAAAAACAGAGGGAAGCAGCATGACAACGATCAAGGAAAAGCAGGAATCAGCTTGAACGCTGAGCTAAAACATGCTGTATGTCAGGCAACAAAGATGACTATGGGATTGGAGCATCTCTCTTTTGAGGACAGGCTGAGGGAGCCGGACCTGTTCATCCTCAAGAAGAGGCAACCAAGAGGAGACCCTATCAATATCTGTAAACATCTGAAGACATGGCATCAAGAGGATGGAGCCAGGCTCTTCTCAGTGGTTCTGGGCAATAGGACAAGAGGGAATGGGCAGAAACAGATGCACAGGAAGTTCCACCTGTATATGAGCAAGAACTTCTTCACTGTGCGGGGTGACCATACACTGGAATAGATTGCCCAGACAGGTTCTGGAGTCTCCCTCACTGGGGATATTCCAGAACTGTCTGAAACAATCCTGTGCAATGTACTCTAGGATGGCACAGCTCGAGCACAGAGGTTGGACCAGATGACCCACTGCGGGCCATTCTCTGATTCTGTAATGTAAACAAAAAGAAATGTGTGGGGTTTGTCCAAACATCTATTTTATGTGCTGCAGATATCGTAAATGCTCTGGAAACAAAAAGTTTCTGCTGGAAGATTATTGTTGCAATGTAAGAGGTATTACAGAGGTGCTCAAATTTTTGACAGATTTTTCTATAAAGCCTTGGGATATTGAATTGTTGGTTTCATATCTGACATAAAGTTGTTTCCACATTTTTTAAATTTCTGAGAAATGTCTGTAGCACCTGGTAACAATGAAAAAGCCTTCTTGGTGAAACCTGCTGTTGCAAAACAAATAGTTCAAACAAAGACCAGTAAGGCTTCCTAAACACGTTATGAATTAAATAAGCAAGAATGATAAAAATGGCTTAATAGTCATGAAATAGACTCAGTTTTAACTCACATTCACCGGAGGCCAAAGTTATAAACGCAGCCCTGACTTTACCATTTCCTGATTGTGATGTGCAAGTATCTGTGCAGTTTAAAGCTGCGTTCATTATGACTCTGGATAAAACCACCCTATTTTTTACTTTGAATATTCTAAAATACTAATCGTAAACACCATCTCTGACACATTACTAAACACAGCACTTTTCGTTACCAGGTAATTAATATGGTTAAGTTGGACCACTTTGTCTAACAATGCAAACTTGTTCAGCCACTGCTGTTCACTATATTAGTAACCATTTTATCACTGTTGCAAAATATTTTGGCTTTCACCTTAGTGAATTAACAACGTTTAAAAAACCCCACATATTCCTCTCCATATAAAGCAAATTTAAGCCTTTTAACAAAATCAGATTAATAAAGTATTAAGGTACTAGATCAAAAACCCGACAGGATCACAGTATTCAATAGCCTATCCCATTAACTAACAAACATTGCAGCAAAAGGTGCCACACTGTGCCTAAGACGTGTAAGTGAACTAGAAACAGGATTTCTAGTTTCCCAATACAGAACTCTAAATGGCTATCACTTGTTGCAAATCACTATATGAGCACTGACTTCTTTGTAGCTGTTGCCATAACACTGTATCACAATATTTTTAAAGAGTTACCTGCTACTTGTGCCAATTTGTCATGAAGGGCATACAAGCTCTTCATGAGGCTTCTTTCATCGTCCTAGAATTAGAAAAACATATTTATGTCAAAACAAACAGTAGTAGAGATGTACTTTTTTCCATTTACCCCAAAAATCTTTATATACCATGAGAAAAAAAAATGGGTTTTACACATGCAGGTAGAAAGGTGTAATGTTTCAGACATCAGCAAACATGCAGGCAATGGATTTTGAATTTAAGTATTCACTACATTGAATTTTTAGATCTTGATTGAAACTAAACTAGATTGCAGTTTGGACTCAGATGGATCTGCCAGTTAAAACCAACAGAACAAAAGGTTATTTTGATACTACTGAAAGAATAGTGAAATGACCCAAAAGAAATTTCTGTTTTGTTTGGGGTGGTTTTTTGATAGCTACTATTTTAAAATAAGAGTTTTATTCTTACATGTGCAGAGACATTTCATACAAGCCACACTAAAGTACCGGTCACATTCTGGCATAAAATTCCAAGCAAAGGAAGATTTCTACTGTCTACCTTCAAACTACAGTAACTTTTAATTTAAAAACAAACAAAAAACCAAAACAAATGCAAACCACAACAGAAAGCTGTGGACTATACAGCCTTGTTGATACTTCCTGCATATGTCACTAGTATAAGAAGGCCTAAAATAAGCATGAATATGAGATATCATATAATTGTTACTTGCAGGGGAGTTAAACTTATCAAGATATGAGCAATTTCATTAAGATACATCCAGGAACATTTTATTTAGAAGGAAATATTCAAAATATAGATGAAGAACATGCAATTAAATACACATACAATTACATACACCAAAAGCCATCTTGAAATGTTGGGCTTGAAGTTTTATCAAATGGCTGAGTTAAGCCTTCATTCAAAAAAATATGCAAGAAAAGTAATTTTCCGGTTTGTGCATCTGCTGATTATACTCACATTGGAAAAAAAGAAAAATACATATTAAGCTCAATTCCCTGATGCACCAGCACTGTTGAGATAACTTTAAAATGTGAACTGTCCAACTTCTTTTCGTAAGAACACTACTACCAAAAAAAGCAGAATACTTCTTTCATTGATCAAATAATTGACAAATTATTTTCCATTGGCATTACCAACAATTACCAGCACCCCCTCTCCCTATTCTGGAACTACAAAACCATCACTGAGATTAAATTGATGTAGTTGGTGCCTCAGGAAACTAACCAACCTTATTAACTCGTTTCCTGGCTGGAAAACAGTGGGCATGGCGTAAGAGGAAAAACAGTCCTTCATCACACACACACCACCAGCTGTACTTCAAGTTCCATTTATCTGTCAGTAGGTATACACCCATGACTTCACTAATAGCTACACTGAAATGGACATATGAAATATCGTTGTGACCAAATTTTTCTTTTTTCAAATTAATGACTAGGCCACATAAAGGACTGAACTAAACAGTATAATCTTCATAGCTAACAGTCAAGCATGGAATACAATTACTATGGAACAGTGCTGTAAAAACAGGAGAAAGTAACATACAGAACAAGTTCTCAGGCTGTTAAGTCCAGTGCACAAGATGTATTTTCTCTGCACTACTAAAATAATTCTGAAAGAATGCGCAGAATTTACCCCACAAAATTCAATTTCTTCAAGAGATTCATTTGTTCAAAAGAAACATTTTCTATCCAAGAAACTAGCCAAGGTTACCTACTTAATATGCTATTATTTACTTTTGGAGAGTACAATCCTAGACACGAGAAAAAACAACAACAACCCACACCAAACAAGCAAAAACAAATTCCAAACAGTAAACAAAAAAAATGCCCCCCCCAAATCCTCCACAATTCTCTTGCAATACTTGCTCATATAAGCCTAGCAAAAGCAGAGCATTATGTTTACAGTCAAGGTCCGAGGAGAGAACCCCCAGAATGCATGCTGCAGAACTACGAATAATACAGACAGCTTCAATGGTGAGATCTCAAAAATGGGTAGCCTGATATTTCCGAAGAAAAAGTGAATATAGGAACAAGTAACAGAAAATGAAAAAGACAAACTTTTTAATCCATTTTCTGAAGGATGCTAACCCTTTCTCTCTTATAGCACTAAATAAGATCTGGAGTTTCATGTCAATCATCTCTTACCAGCTGTGCTTTCAATGTTCAGAAGCCAAATGGTAACAGTAAGAGACAAAATACCAAATTTAGTCTCAAAATTTACAACACTTTTTTAACAACACAAATTACGTAATATTTTCTTAGTATATAAAGCACCCAGCATGCCACAGTCCAATTCTGTAATCCTAGTTATGTTGCCCGAGATGAAAAACAAAAAAATTAAAAACATCAGTTATAAGAAGTGCATTTATTTCATGCAAAATATTCGAAAACTGCAACATTCTGAACACATCTATATTGCATGTGAAATATCAAAATTTCATTATTAAGTGGTTTTACTTACTCGTATTTTCTGTAGTTCTTCACTAGAAGGATTCTTGACTGTCAAAAAAAGAAAAAAAACAATTCACTCTACAGCGTCTGAAAATACTAAAAAGGTATACCAACACTGTAGCTTTATGACAACACTATAATAGTTAGATAAAAACAAAGTCCGTAATATGATAAATAACAATTAGACATCTATTAATCCTAACTCTGCATTTAAAAACGCAGTATGGTAGCATTAAAGTTAAACCAGAATTTTGGATGCCTGCAAGTTTCACAGTTATTTCCATACAAACAAAATTGTGCTTGCCATTTGCCAAACTCTTGCTTTAATAACTCAACTGCATTGAAATAAAAATGTGAAGGCTTTACATTTTAGTGTCCAATTTAAAAAAGTAAACACACTTTTTCACTAAGCACTAATGCAGACAAAGGTCTACAACTCAGCGCTTTCTGTTTTGACAAGAGTAAGAGAAAACACACTGAGAGCTCATGCACTCCCATGCATAGATACCCACAAAACATCAAGAGCTGCCTCCCCAACATTTACTTGATTGACAATATATTGATTTCTGAACCATAACCATGATTAAACTGATCAATTAATTTAATTAAAAATGGGAAATGTAAGAGAAATATAAAGGTGGACATATTAGGTCAAATTCATGGCAAGATTTCTCATTTAGGAGAAATGGAAGTTAGAAAAGAAACTAAGGGTCAACTTAAAAACCAGGGTCTCCGAACCTTAGCCAAGTGTAACTGCATCTGGATAAGAAACTAAAAAAAAATATTTTGTAACAAAAAAATTAATTATTTGTAAAACAATGTGATTTTTATTAACTGTACAAACTTCCATAGCACTCTTGGCAGCAGACAGATGTTGACCTCTTCACCTTAGTTTTGAAAGAAAGTTTTGAAGCAGGAACAATTACCATTTCTTTGCTCCTACATGAAGTAACGGTAAGGGTCTCATTTCTACAGTTACAACCAACAAATTATGTATAAAACAGAGGGACAACACAAATGCTTTCTGAACGAAGAAAGCTCGACTCTGTAACTTTGCCAACAACAGTTTGTCCATGTGCCTGGGCTCAGAGGAAAATTCATCATGTTACCTACCCAGTAGCAATAAACATTGGAGGTTCATCCGATATAGCGAGAGGGGAAAAAAAACCAAAACCACCAAACACAGAGACTGGTTTTCATAGACATCCAAATCCTTGATACAGATGTAAGATTAATTAAAGATGTTAGAAGCAGATACTGAAGACTGTTGCAAACCAAGCCCTACAGCACTTCATGATTTCATTATATAGGAGCAAATTCACAGTCATAACCTACTGGATTATCAAGCTACCAACTTAACAAAGTTTTAAGTATTTCATTCATTAACTCAACACAACATGCCCAATACACTAAACTTTTCATCTGAACAGCCTAAAATAGGATTAGAGAAACAGACCAAGGCTTAAGATGACTGCCAACCTCCCAGTTTGATTGTCAGTTATCCAGACAAGGATAATTACGGTCTCCAAGGTCAGTCTCACTGAGCACACAGGAAATCTTGATTCAATGGTTTTAGATTGGCAGGAGGGTGCGCACACGAGACACAACCACGTGTAAATTTCAGTACACCTGACTAACATATTTTAGCACTGATGAAAGCCACGGAACAAACACATATCCGATACTTCCACGACTGCAAAGATGCAAACTGAAAACTGTCAGTTGCAATTCTACATATGCTAGGGCAGCACAGCAATTAAGTGGAGACCATGGTGGTGGTTAGACTTTTCCAGCATCACAATCCCTGAGTAAAATCAATCTTACATATGGGCAACTTCATGTTTAGATAAATTAACACCTTGAATTTAGGAAGCAAACCAAAGGAGATGTCAATGTTTGCCTCTCCTTCACAAATACATAGTGGCTACAGCGCCCAAGAAAACCAACCACCCCTCCTACAAAATTACATATCACAAAAATTTAACAATCCTTGTAATTTCTTATTTTAACTCACACTGTAGGATTTCCATTAAATCCCCCTGAAGTTACTGATTTTATGGCAAGTTAATGAATAAGTGAGATTTTATACATTTTAAATAAGATGCCATATACTTTAGGACAACTTATGCTTTAAGAGGCAAGTATGCTAAATTCAACTGCAGCAATTTATCAGCTGCATATGCAATTAACAACTGTTAATCAATCTGCATCTATTTATTACATAACCTTGATTCACTTGAGTTAATAGGGCCACTCCTTAACTACTTCTGTAATTTCTCTTCTGAATCCACCCTTCTTTCTTTTGTCCAGAATCTAAGCTCTTACCAAATCCTCCCACATGTTCCAGTCACGATGTAAAGTTCCCATCTACTCCAACATGTCTAAAGGATTTCAACATATTACATCAACATTATTGGTTCAAAAGCTTTCTTGATAGTTCTTAAAATATATAACTATAGTTGTAAGAGTGACAAGTTCTTGTTCTACCACACTAAACATTAAATTAATAAGTAATTACTAATAGAAGACACTCTTATGTGAGCATATCATACTTCCAAGGCTCTCCTCAAAAAGGGTTTGAGACCCCTACTATCCAACAACAATTGTCAGCCTTGGAAATCATCAAGCTCACATTCTAATGGCTTCAAAGAATGATAAAATTATCATCTACTTATACTAAGCTAAAAACAAGAGAGATAGGAGATTCCTGTTTTATAAAACTGAGTGTTGTCCCAGAGGGTCTTCTCTCCAGATTAGCCAACTGACAACCACATCCACAGCTCCTAAATAAGGGGAGATGCAACTACCTGGACACAGCAATCCATTAAACTCCCCAGATAGCAGCAAAACTGTGAGAAGCATGGCAGTTTTACCTGGCCATGTCAATTTACATGCACACGTCAATAGTAGCTGCAGGATAAACATGCAGAAGTAATTTTATGGGGGGAAAAAAAACAAACCTCAAAAACTTGACAAAGGGGACCATACCAACTGCTTCAAAACACTGTAATACCTAAACATTCTGCTTGAAAGTTTGATACAATGGGAGAAGAGCATCACTCCTGGAAAAGTGTAGTGGTAATGAGATTCTTTGGCCAGACATCGAAGGAAACAAAAAGTAAGCACATCAGGGGACAGCATCTTCACATGAAATTGGATTTCAAAACAGGAAGGGATGCACTATTTCAATTCCATTTTTAAGAAGTTATCTTATTTAAATGCTAGTTAATTGAGAACAAGGCAACAAGATTACCAAAAAGCCTGTGAAAGAAATCAAAGCAGAACACAAATACTGTTCCAGGCTGATGGAAAAGACAACTAACGAACCTCAGAAGTAACTAATTTACACATCTTGCTGTTGGGACAAGCTGTAAATGATGACTTACAGACTACTAGAATTTAAGAATAGCGGAACTGGTCAGTCTCAAAAAACAAGAAGTCACTAATACAAAGCTAAGGGTCACCGCACAGCTCCAAAGCATTCCAGCCAAAGCTGTCAACAAAAATGCACATACCAAGCCATCTCACAGAAATGCTCAATTTTAGAACACGAGTGTCAACATACAAAGTTAATGTGCACTAGAATTCTGCAGCCATTATCTTTAAAGTAAAAATAAAACCACTCAGCACCACCATCCCTCATTTTCCTCCCTAATACATTGATAATAATTGCAGATAGACACAGTACTTAGAAGGGTTAATTTTCTTCAGTAAGATAGACAGAGAGCACAAAGTGGAATTTCTCCTCTTTTTCAAAGCCCGGTTTAACAGACTTGAAGTTACAGCCTAACTGCAGACATTCAGGAGCACACAAGTCAACTTTCATAAAGTTTTAATGATACAAGTTCCAAAGACTGACATAGCTCCATAGGCAGTCATTCCTAGAAAGAAGACACGCACAAATAAAAATACCATTGCTTAGGACACAAGCGATAAGTGATTCAGTTACGCTCTGGTTACCAAATCAGGATGCCAAAAAGTAGCTAATCATTCCACTACAGCTATCTTCCCAGATACTGTGGCACCTTGCCCTGAATAGTGTCATCATTCTTGCACTTTCTGTATTCAGTACACTTCAACAGACAACATCAAAACCTAAGTGTGAAGGAACAGTCACATCAAGACAAATCAAGAATTTAACTAGCCCAGAATCCTGCCTCCAACAGTAGCAATAAGTTTTACTCTTTTCAGAGACACCTGTTCCTAACTAGAGGGGGAAATAAACAGAATAGTGGCAAAAATGAGTGTCAGAACATAACAATATAAAGTACATTCTGACACAGAATAGTCTCCCTGTCATAAAAAAAATTTGCACCTCAGAAGCTTCCCGAGACAGATAGAAGTGGCTAGGGTTTTTTTCCCCCTAAAGTATCAACTCTAATGTATTTTTCCCTACCAATTTGTCTAGTCCCACATTAACCATATGCAAGCTCTTAGCTTCAACATTAAGGTCATAAAGAGTTCCACAACTTAAAACACACATGTGAAAAACCTGTTTCTGACTCCTTTGAACGTGCCACTTGTTAAATTCAGAAACATGTATCTTTGTATCAGAGTAAGATTATCACTCTATTCAGCCTCTCCACAATATTCATGCCTTTACTTCATTCCTCAGTCTTTCCCACTTTCCTCACTCTTCCATACGATTCCTATTCCTCGTTATGAAACCAACTTCTGAAGCTTTTTGCAACTCTATGTCCCCCTCAACATTTTTAAGTTGACATTTTTAACAGAACCATTATAATGCCATAATCTGTTTCTGAATGTACAGATAATTTGATCTTATAAACAAAAAAGCAACTTCCCAATGCAACTTCAAGGAACTGTAAAGCCACAGTTGCAGAAACAAAAATGATCCCAATTAACCCGTAAGCACCTAGTTTCTCAATGGGATGATACCGAGCATCAGATACCAGTCACCCAAGGATTCAGACTGTGCACTACATCACACACTTCCAAGCTGGCAACTTCTGCAGAAGCAAAGTTGTTCCTCCCTGCAAGGTACTTTTCTCTTTCCCACCCACCATGCCACAAGTAGACCAACCCCAAAACAGAAGGAGTAATTTTTCCGAAATCTGACTTGTAAAGGTGTGTTCAGTAAGTGGATAACCTAATGTTTTTCATTAGATTTTTTTCTTCTTAAGCCAAATACATTAGCTGGATAATACACTGCTAACAGAGGAAGAAACAATATTGGAGGTACTGCTATCAGAAATGGATCTTTAGCTCAGATTTGTTCTATGTGATCTCGAAAAAATAAGTTCTCAATAATTTTACAACCCAAGTACTTTCAACGTCAACTAACAGATCTGTAACTTTTTTTTCTTAAGTCTGGGGTCAAGGACTGACTCCACTCAGTGACATACTCTGTGTCAAGGACAATTCTAAAACATTGTCTCTTAAAGCTCCTCAACCTTAAAAAGCCAGGAGAACACCCAAACAAGTAAGTTACTACAGGAAATGTTATTCCACAGTTCCATATTTCAAACTGCTCAAATAAAACAATTTTGCCTTTATTTTCCTCTCTGCAATTACTCAGCCTTTTGCAACCGGACTTGTCTATCTCGCATTGGCCTTCTTAGCCATCAACGTGCTTGTAGCAAGCGTGGGTAGAGTCCTTTCCTAATCTTCATTCGCGAAGCCTAGCCATGATGATGGCAATTACTCAACACTCTAAACAGACAAGCAGTTTTGCATGACCTCCATCTCCAGATTGCGCTAATTCTGGTAGAAACCTCTCTGAATCACTAGGCTAAATCTCTGTGCTTTGATATTAAGACACCAAATCATATGTTGGGCTGAACAGTTCCTTTATTACAGATCATCTTTGTGTGCTTTTGAAAAGGTCTATTTCTAAATGAGAGCAGCACAATGTGTCACAAGGATTACTGAACTTCACAGCTGAATCCTTCCTTAACATCTACTCAGTTTTTCAACTGGTTCAGCCTAAAGAACTTGTATTGGTATTTTTTTCCCCAATACAATTGGAATTCACTCTGTTTCTGAACAGACAATATAAGGATTGACAATACAACCAACTATTTCATAATCACTTTTTTGGACAAAACCCTCCTCTAAAAGAATTACAACAATCATATTTGTGATATACAGTTCAGATACATTTTCTATCAGCCCTGAAAAAAAAAGTCTTCACTATTTTAGGTAAAAGGGTGTGAAATACTGGAATTTCTCTTTGGCGTTTTTCACCACTTCTTAACAAGCATTCCCCCCCATGAAAACCCTAAACAACAAAACCACCAACAAACAAATAAAAAACTCTCTATGGTTTAGCTGTATCACCCTCTCTATACACGATCAAATCTACTCCTGTCTAATTAAATACTGTTTAGAATAGACCCAAATGTTGAAAGATGCTCCTGTGAGTCATGCCAATTCAGTCCTTATTTAAGAACAGACAACAGTTTTGGGAAAGCTTCCAATCAGATTATTCAGTTTCATATAGTAAAAACATCAGTTTCATTCTAGTACTTGTATTAGTGATTAAAACCAGAGAAATTACAAAAGTTTTGTGATTAGAAGATTAAAGCATATTATTTGAATCTGTGTAGTTGTCCCAGTTACAGGAGTAGGAACCAGTTGATCACTATGTGGGAATAAACAAACCTGTCTACCTACACCCTCTGTGTCGTGTTTGAGGACTAATAAATGGATTGCTTGCAGCAGCTGCCCAGGGCACACCTGACAGCTCAGACTACAGCTGGGTGTTAAAGAACTCTGCAAAGAGTGTTTCTTTGCCTTCACCCCAATGACTCAGCTGTGATAACTCCCCTCCAGGAAGGCATTAGCACCTTCACATCCAGAGACTGAGGGGTCATCTCTGCTAATGGGCTGCAATGGACTGGCATAACCAGCAGCTGCAACAACCTACACCATTAAAGATTCCAAAAATATTCCGTAAGTCACAGAGTTACATCATCCATCGTAAAACACACCCCCTTGGGGGAGGTACTGGGCATTCCCACCTGAACCTGAGCATATATAATCTTGCGGTTTTGGGACTTCTGCTACCACTTGTTGGATCCAGAGCAGGACCAGAACTCCAACAGGACTGTGACTGCCACTCTCGAGAAGACTGTCATTGCTACTTCAACAGAACTGCGACCATCATCCAGACCAACAGGTTTTCCTTTCCTTTTACTTTCCACCCAGGGGGGCCAAGTGGTGCTCAGCACAGGGGTTGACAGACACCATTCTGGTCTTCTCCCAAAGTGCGGGGTTATACATCTGGTTTTGGGGGTGAAAACCAGTTTTCTCTGTATCATTGCATTTTTTATAATCTTTTCAGTAAATTGTAACTCTGACTCATAATCTCTCTTGAGTTCGTTTTCTCCTGCCCGTTTATTTTTAAACCAGCACAGTGGTGCCTGTAGATATCCTAGTAAGCTGACAGTTCTTAGGCATGTTATCTTTTTGAAGCAAAAAGCCTAATAAAATAAATCCAGAACAGAAAATGTTGCTACGACATCCAAGCTGACTTTAAAGGAAATTTTCACTATATTATTGCCACATTCACTCCACAAATACTGCTTTTGGTCAGAATCTCCTGTACAGAAGTGCCTGGTTCAAACAAAGCTGATACCTCATACTAACACCTTCAAATGTTAAAAAAAGAGACTGCCTGCCTTCTTTCTGAACTCCTGTGTCCTAAATATCAACACCAACCATAGCAAGACTTGCGGAATAATAAAAAAACCTAAAACATCCTACAGAGCTATAGTACAGAGACTGCTTGTTCCAAAAGGAAGGATGTGCAACCTACCCATGTTTATGAAAAAAACATGGAAGTTCATGTTTTTCTACTAGAAGATGCTGTAGAAATAACTGTGCGCAACAGATGAGTAAGTAAATGAGCCCAAAAAAGAACTGATGCAGCCACACCAAGAAACAAAACAAGTTAGAATACCACTATCAGTGAGAAAATAATACTGCATTTTAATTCCCCAGTTCAATAGACAAATGGGAAATCTGGGCGGAAAAGATTTAGGAACTGTTATACCCCTAACTCAGGGGGTAGGGGAAGTGTGTAATCAGAGGTAGAAAATGCCAGTCACCAAACATTCCAGGAATACTCAGAGCTGCTATACACACTCAGGAACTGGTGTTCACCCAAATTCTGTCTCCTCTATGCTTACATTAATCTCAATGAAGCAACCTCAGTATAAGAGCAGACTTAAGCTGCTAAGTTAGTTACAAAATTGTTCATGATCTGTATTTGTGGAAAGCTGAAATGATTCTTAAACTTATTATTATAACCATCCTCTTTCTCCAGTTTTATGCCTGCCAGTTTAAGGAAAGGTTTTATAGTAACAGAATTTGCACACATGCTCTTTTGCATTATATTACAAAATACAGAAAAAACAGTTGTCTCTGTTCTATTAGGGAAAGTGGCTCAGAAGGGCATTTGCTGTATATTCTAAAAATTAGGTAAAATCACATTCCTTGCACACACATACACACAGTCTGGATTATTGGCTAGTGTGTATATGTAGGGAAAAGAAATTGAAACACAAACCACCACACCAAGACTGCTCTTATCAGCAACTGCAAAACATTATCAGGAGAAACATTACATTTCAGAACGTATGAGCATTTTACAATGGGTCGAGAATATCTTCACTTGCAAAAGAACTGGAAGAGGCTTCTGCAATAGCTCTTCTCCCTTCTTCTGTGTCCCTCCCAAATATTTTAGATCCTTACATTTTATAAGGTCAAAAAAAATCCAACACTTCAATAAATAAACACAAATTAGAAAACAGGGGAAACTCCACTTTGTAAGCATGGCAACACAAGCAGCTTTATATTAAACTAGGAAGTGTTCTGCTTTCCTCAACCAAAGTTCAAGATGGAAAGCACTAATAAAGCAAGTGTTATTAAAACACACAAAGTTAAAGAATTAATAGAAAGCTGCAATTAAATAGTGAATCTACTGTCACTTTGCCAAGGGACCTGCTCTTGACAAATATCATCCACTGACCTCATACAAGCCGTAAGGATTTCTGTCTTGAAGAATTTCCAGCATAAAAATACGCAGTTATAACCTCTTCTTCCTGATATACTATAATAGTACAAACAGTTTACAGCATCTAAAAGTAACATTCAAATGGAGAACACTGACAGGAGAAATCTCAAGACACCCTCAATCATGAGTGCAAAGTCAGGATGAAGATCAAACAGGGATTTTTCATCTTTAAAACTGGGGTTCTGCTGAGCCTCTGTCCTTTTAACCATTTGGCACACATTGGTTTATCAGTGCTTGCTGCACTAAAAGCAGCAGAATTGCTGAACAATATGATCTTTACAAAACCTGAACACAACAGTAGAACTCTGAAAATAGGTGCTTCATGCAGGACATACAGAGGTAGGTGTTAGCAGGTCTCTTGGCATGACAAAGATGAGCTTTCACTGAGAAACCAGCAGCCAGTTTACCAGAATTACCTGTATTAGCTAAAGAGAAGAAGCATAATTGCCCAGCTTAAATTGCAGGAGTTTGCAGAACTCAAAATCAGGATGAGCTCAGCAGTAATTCACAACATATACCACTTGACTAGAGATGCATAAGATCAGGCAATATTCAGTAACTTCCATTTTTACTCCACTAGACTAAGACTCTTTAGAGCTGGCAAACCTTCCAGGCTGTCCAGCGTAGCAGTTGCATTTGTTTGATAGCATAATCTAACTGGCTCAAATAAAAATTATTATCTGAAGGGAACAACTGGACTAACACACTATTATTCTTTACTCAGCTGAAGAATCTGCTTGAACTACGACTTACAATGTTGTTATCATAGTTGTTTATTAAAGAGGTTATACCTATTAGTTAAAAGGTTACATCATCAGCTCGTGGATTAAGGTGTTCGAGCAGTACTATGTGCACTTTTGAGCCCGGTGGATCTAGAGAGCAGAAAGAACCTTGCTTGGCAAGAAACTCATCTGCCAAACAGAAACAGCAAAAAAAGAGGACAGAAAGGAAGTACAAGAGACTCTTACCAAGATCTCAAACACTAGGGACAATAAAACCTTAACACAACATTGGCACATGAGAGCTCCATAGTATGTAAGTGATAGTAGCTTACATAGTACATGGTACAAAGCTCAGTGCTTAAACTCTAAAAGTTTATATAAGATCCTAACTCTCTTTCCTCAAACCATGTATCTCATGCTTAACAAAGATGGCCAAGGCTTGTGAAAGTAGCTCAGTACATTCCCATCTCCTGCATGGCAAAGGATATCCCATACTAATTCATTCCCTTTACAGAAGGGATAGGTAGACACTACCTGGCCTTTGGTCCTCAAATCACCAGGACAGCTCCTTCCCAAGGCTGCTACTGTCATCTGATTTCCCTCCAGTTTGCTCTCCCAAAGGAATTACTTTAAGATCACAAATCCTATATAGCAGAAAAAAACAAGTCTGGATTTTACATCCTCGTGCTTCTTCATGTGCATTTGTACTCAATCTGCACATCTTTTTTGTTAATTCAATAAGCATCACCTTTAGCTGAAGGTCAAGGGAAAAAAACAGTTTTTAAAGTTATAAATAAAAAAATACATTAGTCACTGCATTGTACAATTCCAAAGTATAGAGACATACCTGTGCTCAATGTGAACAACCCAAAAAAACAGTCTGCAGCATTTCCGCAGGGAGTACCACCTTTGATGGAAGTCAAACTTAACAGGTACTGATCATAATACACCCCTGGGATCCACAAATTGGACTGTGAATATATACCTGGCCATCCTGAAAGAATGAGCTCTCAGGAGTACTCAAAAGACTGGTACTTCTTTTTTTCAAAGTGAAATGAAAAACTCTTAGCTCAAAGGACACTGTACAGACAGTACAGCAGTACGGCTCTTTTAGGTGTTCTCAACACTCCATTTTATTTTTTTCCTAAGTTTATATCAAAATTAACATTAACATTATCAAAATTAACCCAACATAGCTCAGATTCCCTACTTCCCCTAGTGATTTACAAACACCTTTATCCACATCTGCTTTTACATAAGTAGTTCTCATGCTTACAGATAAGAGAAACAAAACCCAAAAATAAGTAATGATACTATTTCCTTCTCCAGAAGGAAATCTGCATCTCTGCCCTCATTTTCTCAGCTAGGCAAAGTCTCCCCAGGACAGCATAAAATTCTTTTGACAACACCACCCACCACCCCACTAAAAAACAAAAACAAAAGAAAGCAAACCAAACAAAAAAAACCCCACAACCAAACAAAAAAACCCCCTAAAATTAAAAAAAAAAAAAAAAAAAAAAACCAAAAAAAAAAAAAAAAAATCAAACCACAACAACAAAAACACAACAACAAAAACAGAACACCAATCAGCCTTTTCTTTTAAACACACTATGCCTCTCACCTCTAGAAACTTTCTTGGGTCATACATCAGGTGCACACCAATACAGAAACAGCCTACATTTCGTTCATGCTCCTTTTCAAGATACCACTAAGGAATTTCCTAAGTCGTTTTTTCATATTTACAAAGTAACAGTAAAGTATTTCCACGGAATTTGCAAGAATGAGAAACAGTACAAGCAAGACTGCCAGACTGGCCCTTCCCCGTAATTAGGTTTGACTGTGGACTTCTATAGCCTGTGTAAGAGACCTCTCAGGGGTTTGCCACACATGCCCCACCCAGTCTGTCACTCAACAAAATCCTCTTTGGTTGTCTAAGGCATGACATCTGAAAAAGAACTAAAAGCACACTAAACTTTTGCATACAGCCAGGTACAGACAAAAATTCTCATTGTAATGTTTTACCATTTCCCAGAAAATATCCTGGGAATTAAAAAAAAACAAAAAAAGGCAACAAACACTGAACTACCTCACAACAAAATCAAGCCCGGTTTCAGGTAACACTTACTAAACAAACAAAACCAAAACAAAACTAAACTAAACAAAAACAACCACAAAAAATAAAACCACCACCACCACCACCAACAAAAAAATCACACATCTACCTTTTAATATACGAAACCTGTCATTCCCAGTACATGCTCCATTGCTCAGTATCTACTGACAGGCTTTGGATTAGTTCTACAGCTAGACTTCTGTTCTCTATGGCCAACATCTACATATTCAGACAAAAATTTGATGAAGTTGTGAGATGGGGGACACTTAAGGGTTTGTGCTGTGCAGGTTGATGATGCTGAACAGACACTAGGATAGCACTACTTAATCAAGTGCTGTGGAATGTTTTATTGTACAACTACATAGTGAGACGGTTGAGTATTGAGGGGACATATTGTTAGGGTGAGTGGCTTTCATACAGAGCGTCTTGAAAACACCCTAAAGCTTACAAAAACAGTTATGAAATCAAAGGACAGTCCGAGGCTTCTCCAATTCAGAGACTTAACTGACCGTCAAAGAAACACTTTTCTGTTAAAGAAACACTTTACTGGACAAAAGTAAAATTAAGATCTAGATGTAGCGTTAAAATTTGGTCAGGAATAACACTACATTTATCTGCCTCACTGCAGCAGTCCTCCTGTGATAAAGTTTTGTTTAGTTGATGCCCAGCAAGGATGGGCTGCTGCTGCTGCATTTACTCAAGACACTGTGAGTCCAAGTATAAAGGTTTCTTGCATTTTTCAATAAATAAAAGGTTAAGGGGATGTGACCCTGTATTAATTCTTAAGAGAATAAAGGCAGTATGAAGGAAGTCTTATTATGTATATACAACAATTATGCTCTAACAAGCCATCTTTCAATCTTTAAGTAAACAGCCTTCTCTGAGACAAAGAAAAACTGGTCTAGAAATTGTTCTACAATCTCTTATGTATGAACAGTCTTATTTCTTAATTATCTAGCACAGCATCACTAGAATTCAACAGATCTTAGAGCACGGTGCTAATAAGGCCAAGGTTGTGGGTTTGATCCCCACACGGGTCATTAACTTACAAGTTGGATTTGATGATCCTTGTGGGTCCCTTCCAACTCAGAATATTCTGTGATTCTGTAACTATTTAGTAAGTTTTAATGCCACCTAATTCAATGTTAGACCTCCCTTTTTAAGCCTCTACTGTTCCCCCCCACCATTAAACAGATTTTTGCATCAATTCAGTCTGTCACTCAGAGTTCATTTTAAGCAGACTAAATGGGCAGCAATATTTAAGATACCTCGATGTTACAACATGACTCTCAGTAAGCAGAAAATTTGATCCTTTCCTCTGCAAAAAAGAAGAATTAATCTCTGCAAAATGCTAGTCATAACAGCACAGCTCCTCCAGCAAGCTGGGCCCAACAGCATACCGTGTTTGCCTGTTTCATGGTTAACCTGCACCTACTCTCACCCTCCACAGTGGACTGTAAGCACCCAGAACAGAGAAACAGCACTAAATAGGACTGTGGGAAGTCCAGCACAGTAGGACTTGACATTGGACGTTATAAACTCAAGCAAGCCTTCTCCACAGACAGAACCTACATGAGATCAGCTTTAAGATGTGCAGTGGCTCTTCAATCTATCCTTGCACCCATCAGTATGCTTCTTTCCATCAGTAACACTATCAGTGGACAGAAGCTACTTTGACCACTGGCAGTTACACCACGTCCCCATTTATTATAATCGCAGCCAAGGCACAGCCACCTTCTCCCACAACTCTAGACCTACCAGCAGGAACAGTAGGAGCCGAGAAAAGAAGAGTAATGACATAGACAGTACTAATGAAGTTCTTAGCAATACATGAGTGCCCCCCAAAAATCTGTTTTTCCTTTTAATATACCTTGATTTCACAATCCATTAACCAGTCAACTTAATCCCCTCAACCTACCACAACAACTAGTTTTACCAGAAAATACAAATATCCACAAGAGCTTTAAAGGTGAAAGGAATCTATGCCTCAAGATTACAACAGACTCCATGATTCTCCAAGGCATTGGAAAAGCACTTTCATCAACAAAAACTGATGTACTTGCTTAATCTATTTGCCTAAGCTTTTCAGTGAAGTGACCAAACAACTTTATCAAACAGCAGCTCTGGCCTGTTCACATGTTCGTACTGTTTCTGAAGCACAAGTCTAGAAGCACGACAGGGAGCAGTTCAGCACGACTCAACAACTTCTACCAGCTTAGCTGGGTAAGCAGTCAAGCCCAAGTTTTGCAATCTACTACTCTCAGATGAAACACAGACACCAAAAGGATTCAAATGTACATGATTTTTAGAAACACAATTATTTCCCAGAAATAGGAGGACTGCAGGCCTGATTCTCTTCTTGTACTGGGATAATTACAGATTATGAAACAGTGCAAAGTGGGGCTCCTACAATGCTAAATTTAAGTCCTTGTGTACTGTGGGCCCTTCTTTAAAATATTTCCACTGCACCCACTATCATTCTGTTCATCTGTCCTAAGCAGAAAGATTCAATTGTGCTTGAACAGTATTAGAGGTGGCAGAGGCTCTTAACAGATGAAACATGAATTTGCTTTTTTGCTTTCCCACACATTTCTAGTCTGAAATGTTTTTTAAAATGGAAAAGTTGCAACAAGATCTGCTTTCAGATTCTAGATCACCTTTAATTTTCTCACATCAGAAACCAAATTTTCTTTTGAGAGAACTATGCACTGTGGAATGCAGTGCAAATTTTTGATCAGTTTTTGATACCTAATGAAAACAGACCCTGTCAGAGCTCTTCTGCATCCCTGCTCCCCAGGCAAGTAATTCTAGTTCTGATTTCCCATTACTTACTTCACAAAAAGGCATAGCCTAAAACAGTAACATTGGAAAAAATTCATAGTAAGAATCTGCAATCATGGCATAAGGAAAGTTTTGTGCCCATCTGCAAACAGCAGCACATTTAAGGTATGAATGCAAAGTATTTCTAAATTTTCTGAACAAAGTATCAAACACCACTAACCCCCCTAAAAACAGGAATTCTGAATTTGCATCATTTTTGTTTCAAACACTGATGAGTAATTTTCATATTTATATTTCATACTACAGATCTGCTGCAAAGGTAAACAGACTGTTTATTATCCTTTAGGAAGGACTTGAAATTGTCAGCTAAGATTAACTATTTTGCACTATATAGCAATTATTAGGACTTTCCCAGACAAAATATATAATATATAATAATATATTATATATAATAATATATAATAATTACTTGGACTTTCCTAGATAAAATGCCAAATTTGTCCCCCATTTTAAAGAATTATTTCTGACATAAGGAAGACTAGAGTTTAAAATTATCAGGAATCCTAAGGAAATTTAACTATTCTTAGGAAGGCAGCCTAGGCATTTTTTTTTAATCTACTGATCTTGATCCAGATCTCATCAAACCACAGAACTGAGATAGCTACAACTGAGATTAGTCTTTGAGATACACATCAGGATTTTCTTTCATATCACCTAGAAGAGAAACACTTGCTAACTAGGGTTTAAGGCAACATACAGAAAATCAAACAGCTATATGCTAATATTTCAATAGAAGTTGTTATATTGTAAATACAAGTCAGAGTATTCTTTGCAAACCACAAGCAACATTAATATCCACACAACACAGGAACTCTGCAAATCTTTTCATTTTAATCCCTCACTTTGCTATCTCCTCTTCTAGAAATAATTCTTATACAAAACTAATTTTCTTCCATTAAGGCCAACACTGTCAAGAATACAGACGCTTCTGAGAAGGTGATCTTACGCGGCAAGTAGATTTATCTGTGAAATACCACCTCACTTCAATAGTAATTTGCAGGTCTGTGAGCATAGCAGTCATCATCTTGTCCTTTATCCAGCAAGTTAACTTCTTACCAATTCAATTCCCTGAATAAAATTCCACAGAAGTTTTAACACCCAAGAGATTTAGAAGTCAAGAACAAAAGAACATCAATGGAATTGAATTAAACTTTTAGAATTGTGATTTGCATAAGCTTCCACTTGCAACATACCCAACTACTAAACCTTCCTGAATTAACACTTCAAAAACACAAATTGTAGCAAATATAGTAAGGATTATCCTCCTAGCAGTTGTTTTGTAACAAGTATCACAGAAAGACCAAAATTACTAGCAACAGATGTCACTTTAAAAAGCCTCTCCTAACAAGAACATAGGATTTTAAACAAGACCTACCTGAAAGTTTCAAGAACAGTTTTTTGTTGTGGTGGTTTTGTTGGTTTGGGGTTTTTTGCCACATCAGCTACTTCCCAGACAAAGTGCTGGAGCAGAAACAGTAGAAGTAACTTAAATGCAACCAATTTCAGATTACAACCTTAAACAGCACCTGTACTGCTGCCTGCACCCTTCAGAAAGGTGAACCAGATCTGAAAGCAACATCAATTGATCTGATTTAGTTATCAACTTTTTATGAAAAATAACTTTAGAATTAACTCCCAGGAGCAGCCACTTGAGGTGCTCAGAGTAACATCACAAAACCACAGAAGTTGGAAGAGACACCCAACTCTTCAGGGTGTTTGAAGAACACTAGAAAGTAAACTAAAATGAGGTCAACCATTTTCCTGACAAAATACTATGCTGCTTTAGGAAGAAGTTGATACAATTCCATGGCATTTTGAAGGCAGGTGCAAGCAAAACTTGCTTTATAGGTAGAACAACATGAATGAGGTTACCAGCACCAAGCCCAAAGTGATCTTTTTCACATACAGCGCTGTCAGAGACAACAAATGCACAACATGCACTTATGCATTAGTCGGTCTTTTATGCAAGCTTAAAGAGTAGTTCAATTTCAATGGGTTCAGGAAAAGCCTGATAGGTATCTATATTTTAGACAGCAAAATGCATAAACCCCTCACTTCTAAAGACCATTTACAGATTAGATACAGAAGAATTAGCCCAGTTCTGATTTGTCTTTGAACATTTTAAGCGATGTTTGGAAAAACTAAAGCACTTCATAGCTACTTCAGAGCTCTGAATAAAAAAATCATTTGAACATTGTGCATAAGTGACAAATTTCTTCTGAAGCTTTCTGCTCACCCCTTCTCATTTACATTATTATACCTGGCCTAAACTCAACCCCAACACCAAGTTTTAAGAAAACCAACATTAAACTCACTGAGCATCATTCCCTGCAAAGTTAAAATAAGAAGCCATCCATATATACAAACAACTGCCTTTACTGTTTTGTCACAATAATTATGGAGATGGATATAGTGCAACTCTGTTGAATGCTAAAACTTCTTACAACATAGTTTGGAGTTGAAAATAATTTTTTTTTCACAATGAAATCACTCTCACCCAACAGAGTCTTACCTACAACCATCTAAAAGAAGAAAAACCTCAGTATCCAATCACTTCAATGAAAAGGTGGTTTCTTGAGATACACCATTCTTTTTAATAAAAAAGAATCAGTGCTATAAAGAAAACAGACAACAAGACCCACATAAGCATAAGAGCCAAAGGGCTCACTCGGATGATATTTAAGCTTAGGAATCACCTAACAGAAAACAGGGTTCTCTCCCTTTTTAGTAAAAATCAGTCTTAAATGGCCTGTCTTGTCTGTTCTTGCCTGTTCTACAGACCTAACGTATTTTTGTTCCATATGCCTATTTGAAATGAAAGAATTTAGTGAGCACATGCTGAACATATGGGAGAGGTAATTTCCTGATCATTCCCACATTACTTAAAAGAAGTGGCCTGCTCCTCCTTCAACCAAAGGAGCTAGACACAAAACCCACTGTTAGCTTCTTCCAAAGGGCGCTATTCCCCCTGTTCCCATTTGTTGTTACAGCAAAGCCTGGGGCTGTAAAGAAGTAGGACAGAAGAAATGCCAGTGCCACTGCCAGAACAATTCTCCAGGAAATCCACTTTCAGGAGTTCCACTGAAAAGACAGCAAAAAATAAGAACAGGCTTAACTGAACTACCAAGCAACACTGGGCTATCAGACCATTGACTGGGCAGCCCAACCTAAGCAAAAGGGCAGAAGATGACAATTTTTCCTGTACAACAATTCCAGCTGGGTTAACTTTTTAAGGTCAATATACTCAACACTGGCATCCCACATGCTCTATAGGAAAGTTCACACATTAAAAAAGTTTTCTTCCAATACAAAAAAAAAAAAACCAACAACACTGAACTTTAAGTACTATTGCTATCTGCATTGCTGAGACATTTATCTTTATCAGTCATGATGGCAGGCCAATTTTAACTCAACCACTGACTTTGGCAGTCAGAAAGTTTACCCCTGTAGACTGACAGACCTTCTCCCCTATTAAAATTATCGTATTTCAATACTCAAAAAAGTATGTAATACAAGTTAGTACAATTATGCAGCTTATGAGTACATACAAAATGTAGGTATGCCTCTAGCAGTTATGGCCAGAAGCTAATCACAAAGTATGAGTAGTCCCCAGTCACACTATACTGTATCTAATTTTAGCCCACCTGTGTACGTTCACAGCCTTCCCCAAGACTGAACAGCAGTTAAGAGCCACGTGGACAGCAATTAAACCATTCCAAGTGTCTTAACTCCTTGCAGCTACTGTCCTTCCTAAACACCAAATCTTTTACTCGCGCTCCCAAGACTGCAAAACAGCAATTAAGAACTGTTCTGCTACCATAACGTAATGAATAACGTTCAAAAGGGAATAGAAAAAAAAGCCATCAAAAAAGCTGCCCGCACTGCTACTTCTGCCCTATGACATCTAGAAGATCCCAAGAGAACAGTCTGATCGCTCCTTACAAGGCACTGATGGATGCCCACAAAGAAATGTACACACGTGCATATACCCCACATGCCTTCCTCGATCATTTCAAGAAAGAAGGGTCTTGGTAACTTGCATTTAATATCCCAAGACTAGCTTCTTGCATAATTTTTCATCAGGATCAATGAAAAATCAAGACAGCAGTGGCATGTTTTTCTTTCTGATGTTAGAATCTTCACTGCCCATTTCAGAACAGCCAAGAATTGAATTAGCATGAATCACTACCCTTAGGTGGCACGTTTCCATTTTTGTATGCTTTGTGAATAGAAAATGGTAGTTTCTACATCCCTTCCATGAAGTTACTTTCATATATTAAAGAAGCTCCCAAATAATTCAGGATTAAGAAAAAAAACCCAAATGCCCTGAAATTCAAACTAAAACACTACGGTATTTCACATATAAACATTATTGTCAACTGAACTCAGAAGTGCCTATTAGAAAACAATACACAACAGGTCAGTCATTCACTGCACGAAGTTCGTGGTAGTGTGTTACATCATCTCAACCCAGGATCCTTTTCAAGCCTCAGTAAACACAAACGAAAATAACCTGCTTTGTTACCAAACAACTACAATCAAATCTTAGCCCTGCAGGAATCCCAGGTATCTAAATGTGCATGATTACTCCTGTGAGATTAGCATAAAGCCTTACCTTGTCAATTCTTTATTAAACATACACTTGCTATATTGAACACAACACACACAACTGCTTTGGGAAGAAAACTTGCTAGAAAACAAGGTATCAACAGATTACAGCAGGGAATGCCAGGATTTGAATTTATCCTCAAATGTCTTGCATGCTTATACCAGCTTGCAAGGTATATACTTCAGGAAAGACAATTTTTCTCTGTGCACCATCCTCTACAGAGAGGTTATACTAAGGTGGAGCCCAGAACTGTTCAGTAAGGGATGTATGGGATTACAAAGGCTTATTAACAGTTGTTACATCCAGTTGCAGAAACTGCTCTTACCCTTCACCTAATACTTACTGTTGGCTCCCACATCCTCAGCTACTCCAGAACCTCTCATTCTCAGGTATGTGAATCCCAGTATCAGAAAGAACAAGCATGCAGCAGTTAAGAGGAACATGGACAGGTAATGTGCACTGAAGCCTCCAGTGGTGGATACCTCCTCTCTTTTGAACTGCTGGAGAAGCTCCTCCTCGGGCTCAGAGAGATTCTTCTTGTAGGCGTTTTTCAGGTAGGTATGATTTGAACCCGTATGATTGGAGTGGTTGAGTCTAAGGGAGGAGGTGGTTCCACTCGGGGGAAGGCTATTAGTAGCTGAATAGATCCTGGATTCAACGTTATAGCTACTAGGAGCACCGCTGAGAACATGATTATTGGTCGCTTTCCTAATGGTGCCTGCAGGGTCAGTGATTTTACCGCTGTCCACGTCCGTGAGCGGTGGTGGCAGCAACAATACTGATGGGGATTTCTTGGATAGGCGGTATCTGGGGCTGGGAGGACTAGAGTCCCGATTTTCACATCCTCTTCCTCTTTCCTCCGCTGCCTCCTCCTTCTCCTCATTTCTGCCCCTGTCTAGACTGCCGGCAGCAGCCGCCCCCGCCGCCCTGTCATTCGTTACGAGCACACCAGCACCGCAGCCTCCGCCAGCCCTTTCTTGGCCCGTCTCCATCACGCCAGCGCCGGCTGCAGCGCATTTGCTTGTTATGAATGGAGCAGGCGACTTGCTGAGGCTCCGTCTGGGCCGGCGAACTGCAGACTCCTCCTTCGGTCCCTGCTGCTTGGCCCTCGCCCCCGCCGCCTCCTCCTCCTCCGAGTCCGAGTACTTGTCCCTGCCGCCGCCGTAGGAGAGGAGCCGGTTCCCGTTCACGGTCCGGTTCTTCCACCGCTGTTGCTCGCTCTCCTCCTCCTTCTCCTCTTCGTCGTCCTCCTCCTCTCCTCCCTCCTCCTCACCGTCCCCGAGCTCCCTCGCACCCTGAGTCGCCGCCGGTCTCCTGGCCGCTGCCCCCCACCAGGAACTGGGCTTCCGCCGGGCCGCCTCCTCCGGAGGGGAGCTGCTGCTCACGCCGTGGGGGGCGGCGGGCCTGAGGCCGCGGAACAGGGGCGTAGCGCGCTCCCTCCTGCCGCCGGCCTGGCCCCGGGGGCTGCTCTCCGCGTCCGACTCGTCCGAGCTGAAGCCCAGCAGCACTTTGCCACCGCCAGCGTGGGGTGCGGCGCGGCCCCGGCCGCCCCCGGGGAGGAAGGGGTGCTCGGCGCCAGTCAGCCGCGCTCCCGGGGCCGCCCGCCCGGGGCCGCCGCCTCCGCC
>VXAY01001701.1:201020-221258 GCA_013399855.1 Oxyruncus cristatus
GCTGTGGCGGGCGCGGGGTTGGCGCCGCTCCAGCCGCCCGGGCGGGAGACGGGGTGGCGGATTCCCCCGTCCGCCCCCGGGTTCGCGGAGAGGGTCCGGGGCCGGGGTGGCGCCGCGGTGAGCGGGGAGGGCACCTGGAACGAGCGTCCCCCGGCATCGTGCCGGTGCCCTGCGCTCCCGGCGGTGGCGGGGAGGTGGTGGCGCTGGGGGCGCCGAGCCCCGAGGTGCGGGAGGAGGCGGCTGCTGTCGGAGCTGGAGGGCAGCGCTGGTCGGAAAGGCGCTGTCTCAGGCTCGTCTGCGAGCAGACAATAAACCGCGGCTGCTGCGAAGGGTCCGGGGGTGCGCTGCAGGGAGCAGCGTCAGACTGAACCTCTTTTAGGGCCATCTCCAGGTCTCAGATCCAGCCTAAGAAATGCGGAGAGGCCGCTTGTGCACCTTTGGCGGCCCTTCCCGATGCGCTTGGTGGGAACAAACCTTTCTCTGTCCGAAGTCTCGGCCATCAGGACATCTCGGCTGTGAGGAGACACAGCCTCTCATACATCTGAGAGGACATAAGCTGCTCCAGGGGAGGCTTAGATTGGACATCTGGAGGAATTTCTTCACAGAAAGGATGATTGGGCATTGGAATGGCTTGCCCAGGGACTCACCATCCCTGGAAGTGTTTGAGGAAAAACTGGATGTGGCACTTAGTGCCATGGTCTAATTGACGTGGTGGTTTTTGGTCATAGGTTGGATGACTGCAGAGCTCTTTTCCAACCTAATTGATCCTATGTGATTCTGCATATGATTAAGTTTGTAATTACTTTGTTGTTACCTTGTGCTTTTCTTTTGGAACATACAGTCTTCCATATATATTGCAGTTGAAACTGTTGAACTGTATACAGTAATGTGTTCTTGTCAAAATGGCTGTGCCTTTATAAGGAGATGTCATCCTGGTGTGCACTGGCCTGTCTGGATGGGCCCTTTGGCCACAGAACCTCATATGGAGGCTTCAAAATCTTTTGACCTGTCTGTCTCTACCTTTCCAACCTGAATGGCAAAACCCTGGGTTCGGCTACTGTGTATCATACCATCAACAAAGGAGGCTGAGTTCCAATTTGGACCTAACTCTGACTGGTCTTGCAGCACCATGTGCAGAAGTGGTCCAGAAACAAGATCCAACTGCAGGAACAGCTTTGCCTTCCCCCTCACAGTCTGCTGCAGTGAGGATATTGTGTATGTGCCCTGCTGATAGCAAAACTGAAGTTTCTAATTTTGTTAGATGAACATTTGCAGAGCAGGAGTTAAGGTAGCTGTGAGGCAGCTATGTGTGAAGATCAAGCCAAGTCTACACAGCTAGAGGAGTGGCTTGAAGCCATCTTTCTTGGTGATGGTGGTGATGATGATGAATGGAGATGATTAACTCAAGTACCCCACCCTCGATTTCTGGCCAACCACACCTCGCAATGCAAACCTCATGCTATTGTTCATCTAAGCCTACTTTAACACAGCTCTTCTGAGGCTGAGAAGCACTAAACAAGGGTCTGTATTACTGTGTACTTTTATGTGGCACTGCTGTGTACAGCCTCCTCCTTGTTTCCCTGACAGAGGAGCCATTTCACATACAGCAGTATAGTGCATTGGAACAATGCACAGAACTCCAGCTGTAAGGATGATTACACTCAACGTGACCTCTATTACACATTAAACCACTAACGTAAATGTTCTGACCTTTTTCCCAGTCTATACTAGCTGATATCATAAATGCCACCAGAAATGCTCCTGACATTCCATTCCTCCTCCTCAGTCAGAAGCAACCCACACCTTCCACCAGCTAGTTGGGATACCCATTTAAACATGCCCCACCATGTTCAGTGCTTGCCTCCAGCTGCTTGTGACACTAGCCAAACCAACAGGAGTCAGTCCTAGACCAGGTACCATTCTGACGAGCACACTTCCGCCAAGTGCCTGCTTGGGCACCTTCTTTCTATTAGCATAAAGTATGCTGTCCTGCAAGAAAGTGAAGATCCAGTCTTCTTGCTAATACAATTCCTGTCTTCTCTCAGTTTATTATAGCAAGGGCAGGAGTTAGTTTATAAAACTGTTTACTTAGCAGCAGGAGGGCAGTAAATACTATAAATTGTCAACAATTGAATCGTCTCCTGCAAAACTATAGCATGTAGATACGGAACAGCTGACTGAAAAGTCTGGATATTCCAAGTCATGCTGTAAAATCTGTGTGCCAAAATATTTTGAAATGTTTAAAAAATATGTCTTCTGCTTGTACTGAAGTGAGGACACTTCCATTACCAACCCTAAATCACCACATTTCTTTAACAGTGTATATTAGTATCAGTAGTATCAATGCCTTGTTTTTATCAATACCTCCACATCGTCAATTTTTAAGTCAATAGTGAAAGTAGATACTTTCCTAAAGGTAAATGTTGACAGCAGGGAGTGTGGAGGCTGTTCACGAGGGAAAAAAATGGCAGTTGTCTTTTGAATAAGAACTTTCTGGTTATATTTTCTCTGTCATCCTTAAAAGACTGGTGTTCTCAGGAAACTGCCAGTTCTTCCATTGGGTGAAAAGGTGTTCTTCTGGAAATTAGCAACCGTACTTATATGACTTCATGAGACTGGGACTTGAAGTTGTGTTTTAATACTTCTTTTACCTTTCTTTCCTGATTCCAAGTTTGTGTCATATTTATGCATTTTTGTAGGTTCTTAGAATCTGTGAATGACAGCTGTCTTTTGAGTGTTAGCGAGTCTCACTGCAACTTCCTCTTCCATTAATGCAACCCAGTTTCTATACATATCACTGTTGCATACCTGAAGCATTTAGAAATCATGAGTCACAACTAAACAATATTATCCTCTTGTAAAACTCCCAATATTTTAAATTCTGGTGTATTTCTACTTAGCTTTTGATTTTTGAGCCTTAAGGTATGCTGAGATCACATTCTCTTAGGAATGTGATGTTAATGAATGTGAATGTTAGTGAAGAGTAGGAATGTGCTTTTCCTTTCTTTTTTAACAAAAGCAGAGATTATCACAATCACAGACCTCAAAGAACTAGTACAATTACTCTTCAGACAGTATGCCTAGGAAGAAATCACTCTTTCCTATGAAAACAAACTGTACTAACCTATTTTTAAACCTCTTTACTCTGATTTATCCAGTTGTTTCAAATACTGCATGATGAACATGAAATAACTTTTTGCTTATAAAACTGAACAGGCTTTTTACTAAGAAAACTAATTTGAAATATTAGAGTTGTTGCTACCAGGTTAGTGCTGTGTGAACAGACTCACCTGCACATCCCTCTTAATTTCTTATTTCTCCTACTTACAACTTCCATGTGAGTTTTTGTAATGAGAGTGAATCCATCTTTGTTAAAGATAATAGTGGTGTGACAATACCAATACCTACCATTTGTTTATGTACTTATCATGCCATTCTGAGTGTGGGCCTATGTATTTTGCTAGTATTTGCTTCTACTGATATGCTTTTCTTTTCTGTGGGCATCCTGTTAATGTTCAAAAGGCTTAATGCTGTCTCTTACCTTTGCATTGCTCCTGTGGCTAAGATGTGGGCACGTGCAAGGTATCTATTGCCCACGCTTCCCGTGTGGTGCTGGACCACTTACTGCAGCAGCGTGAGCAGTGTGCTGGATACCCTGCCTCCTGCAAAGAGGCCTTGCGTTTCCAGATTACAGTTCCTGCCTAAATGTCCCACAGTAGTTCCACTCCCACAAAGTATGTGATGACCTGCTATGACTGTGCAGTTCTTGTTGCTAGAAGTGAACCATCTTAGTTCATAACTCTGAGACTTCATAAAGGCAACAGGATCCCCTCCTGCAGTTACTACTTCAGTAATTATTTGACCTGTACTGACCCATAGTGTAGCATATTCTCAATCGGGTGGTCATCCCTGATCAGGTCATATAATTCCTGCTCATTCTATGTTGCCTGTATTCCTGGGTACTGGTCATTTCAATGAGACTGTTGGAGGCATTATTGGCTCTGTATGTTGGGGAAAAAACCCAAACAACCAAAAAAAAAAAAAAATGCCCCCCCCCCCAAAAAACCAAACAACCAAAAAACACAAAGCAGAACTCCAAATCCTAAAGACTGGCTTAAAAAACTTTATTTTGAAAGGAATTTGTTTTAAAACCTGAACCTGAACTATCCAACTCTTCAGGAACTAAGTTTAAAGCGTAATGCCAGCTGTCAGAAGGCAAGAGATTTCATGACAAAGTGTGAAAAATAATAAGATTTTAAAAAAACCCCTAAACAATAAAGACAAGGGGTTTAGGAATAAAACAAAGAAATAATAGTGGCTAAAAGCTGATGCTTATTATGGTAGTCAGTTTGTACCTTCCAGCCTCTTCAGGGAGGAGAAATAGAGAATATAGAGAATATAGAGCTCTGTGCGGATGAAATCATGAATGGAGATGAATGGTTGAGAGGGCCATCCTGAAGCTTTCAGAGAGAATGGATAAATCTCTGAAGTAGTACCGTATCAAAATGTCACAGCCGTTGGTCCCTAGAACTTTCTTGCCCTGCTATCTCATGTCTCAGTAATTGTTGCTAGAAGACTACTGCATGTTGTCATCAACAGTTCTAGAAAGCTGGCAAATCAGTCAAGTAATTAATTCTCTAAAGCCTTGCATAGATTACATGTAGAGTTTTTTATTTAAATTTGAAAAGCAAAAAGTGAAGGTGAGCTTGGTAGTCAGGCAGAGTATTTTTATTAATGGTTCATTACTCTTAACATACAGAAACTCTATAAAACACAGCTGTGGCCAAAAGTCATGGCAATACACTATTCAGCTTTTGAGCATCTACTTTCCTATGATTTGGTATCCCTTGCAAGTATGTCCAAGATCTGAGGAAAGATAACAACTAGGGATGCATGCTTACCACAGGATAATACAGGGAAGGGATTCTGTCTTTCTGAAATCAACAGAACCATAAAAACCCGGAGATGCCTGATTCCTTACATTCTTGTATCCTTCTTACATCAGGAAATGCCTGTGAATACCACACAGGATACAGACATGCTGACTACACCTGATGAAATTTTTTTGCAATGCCCTAAACAACCTTTGATATGGCTGTAGCCTACAGTGAACAGCCATGTAGATGTAGCCACAAAGAGCTCACTGTGTACAATTCCATCACTAACTTTGATACAAAGCTAGTATCTTAAAAATTTGTGATTATTTGATTCATCTAATAATGTGAAAAAGAAGAGCCATCATCCATGGAACAGAAAAAATGAAGTTTACATCTACATTTTTACACAAGGATAATTGTGTAATGCCTTTTTTGTGCCACAAAGTTCTAATTTCAATTTATGCAATAACTGGATAAAAATAATCAAAGCCAAGAAGTTTAGGTCCACCGTTCTGTTTTCTGTCCATGTCATTAGTCCATGTTATTTGCTGCTGCAAAGCACTAAATTCAGTGTGTTCCAAACAAGTAATAGTATTACTGTCTATGCTTGTTTAACACTTGGAGATCTGACCCATTTTCATAGCTCTTTTGTACCTTTCTCTGTGCAAACACAAGAGAAGATATTCTCTGCCTCTTGAATACACACTTGCCTCAATTATTTTCCACCTGAACTGCAGGCAAGGTACATAAGCAGGAAGCCAACAGCGCTTAGAAAAAGCTGTGTTTCTATGCAAAGCACTTGTACATCTCAGCAGTGCAGACTGCCACAAGTATCTCAGTCTCTCCTACTCTCAGCTTCTTATTGAGTATTGAATCAATCCTTTTGTTGCTAGTGCTCAGTGGTGTGGACCTGGCACATTTTAAAGATTTCCTTAAGCTGTGTGATTTCCACTGCCTATAACTCCACTCACATAGAAGATTTCTCCCAAAAGGGAGAACTTCCATAAGAACTACTCACAGACAGTAGGAACAAAGTACCACTGGCCCTATGACTACCATTTCCTGCTCAAAGTTCATGCCAGATTTATAGAACTTCATATGCTCTTGAAAAAATCAAGTACATTTAGGAAGCATTAACAACAAGCAATTTTTGGCCTACACAGACACCTCCATCTAAAAGCAGCTTGGTCGTACCTGAACTGAAGCGTCTGTGTCACACATTATGGGAGTTTCTAGCACGCCCCATACACTCTGGTCGTCTAACACATGTGGATGTCATCACTGCACTCAGTTTCCTTCTAGGAGTATGAGGCACTGAAAGTTTTCCTTCACAATGTTTTACTGTCCTCTCCAGAGAGTGCTGCTAATGGCTTCTGCCCCATTTCTTCAGCCTGTACTCTGTGGCGTATGGCATGGTAGCAAGGCAAACAGTGTACTGAGTTCATCCTTCAAGGATGCTGAACTCATGCCTGGACACTCAGCAGGGAACATGGGCAGTGCATGGCAGAGAGGACCAGATTTCACCATTTTGAAAGGTGTGTAGGGTATTGCACTTCTGCTCAGGAAAAAGTGGCTATAATACACATTCTTCTCCTACTACTACTTCTCGCTTGACCCAAATGCAATGAAATACAGTGTTCTTCAGAGTCAACTCCGCAGAGCACCTTGATTAGAAGAGAATGGAGGTAGGGATACCTAAAAACTAATGGCCTGGCCCCACAATAATGCACTCCAGTTACAGGGCCTTTTGTTCTTCTTACTGTATGGTCCTTACAGGCCAGAGATGAGTCTCTCCTCTTTGGTGTTAGGCATCTTATGAAGGCTGGATCCTTCATCTCCACAGTGTACCATGCAGCATCTTGTTCAAAGGTTTTTCTCAGACCAGAGACACATCTGAAAAGCTACTCTTTGTTACTGTACCTGACCTGAAAAATGATGGCCTTCACCTCATTGAACTTGCATTAGAACTGCAGTCCTTTTACTGTAAACTGTTGGAACAGCGCCAATATCACTTCTGGGAAATCCTCACAGCAGCAAAAGCCTAGTCCTCTCTGCATAGCCAGACATGAGCAATGATTTCTGCCAGTTCTCTCCATGCCTCTATGATGAGCTGACATAGAGTGGGACACCTCCCTTTTCTTGGGAAAAGAAGCATAAAAAGGGAAAAAACCCCACACAGATAGAAATTTCATAGAAATGAAACAGGGAAACACAGTAGAAATAGGAGAAAGAGTATAAAAAAGAAGTAAGAAAGGTAAAGGGAACAGAAGAAAGCAAAGGGAGCAGTGAAATTAAGTAATACACAACAAATTAAAAGCCAAATACAGAAATGACTGCTTTGTATCCCACAAGACTTTGTAGAACAGTGCAGATGTGTTCTTACAAGGAATGGGTATGGCAGGGGAAGAAGGTGGGTTTTTTTCATTCATCCACACTGTGTAGGGAGCAGTAGGTGGAGGAGTGAATTCTCCTCTCATCTGCACCATGAGTTCATCTGAAGTGCAGACAGTTGTTCTCCAGATGTCTATGAAAAAGGAAGATAGCATGTCCAAATCTGAAGAACTGCGGGCCTGTAACCCATGGGTACCCTTTGATCAACAGAATGGAGGCTCCTGTAACTTACCACTTTCTGTCACCTACAGACACAGGTTTCACTTGGCTAAAATTAGTTTTTATGAAAACTTTCTGGAAAAAAATAAACACAACAGGAAAAATAAAACATTCCCTAATGTAAAAGTGTACTGAAGAAAAAATTCTCACCTGCAAAGTAACTGTTGTGATAAAGAACGAACCATCCCTGGATATGGCTGATGTACTATGGAGGGTTTTCAGGCAGTTGTGATCAAAAAAAAAAAAAAAAAAAAAGCTTAAATTAAACATGCACTTCAGTGTTAGGAGAATGAAGCACCCAAATGACTCACCTAAGGTCATAAAGAAGACTGTGGCAGAGCTGTAAACTGAGTTAATGTCATGAGGGCACCAGACAGGAAATGAAAGAGCCTTGTTCTTTGCCCTTGGCTCTGCCACTGACTTGCTGCGTGGCAAATCACTTCCTCTTCAGGTGACTCAGTTTCTCCCAAAGGCAAATTGAAACAGTGTTTCATCTTTGTAGAAGTACTTCAAGAATGAAGATTGAAAATGTTATAGAAGAGTAAAGTACAAATTCCGTTTCAGTGCTCTCCCCAGGCCATCCTTTGTCCTCTTCTTGCTGGATGTTTTGAAGAATGATGTCTTTGTTACTGAGAATGGTATTTTGTTAGAGATAATAAATCTGCAAATTATATATCAAAAGCATGTTAACGAATTAAATGCTGGATGCCTTCTATTACAGGCTATAAACAAACAGATGTGCTAAAAGGAAATTGTGTTGCAGAGTCAGTCAGGCAGAAAATGAAATGCCAATTCACTATCAATCTGTAGGAAAAAGCAGTATGTGACCAAGAAAATTTAAAATTTGTCATAATATAAGCAAAAACAAGGTGGGCATGTATTATTACACCCTTAGAGGTGTCCTGAAACAGGCAAAGATATAAAAACTAACCAAAAAATATGTTAGATCTTAAAAGGAAGGTTGTAATTTTAACGTCAACAATCTTGTTTACAGCAGAAACAAGAAAACATATAGCAGTTAAGACGCTACAAGAGGACAAAAAGGAGTACAGGCCTTACTTAGTGGCTGGTACTCAGGGAAACTTAGTTAATTCTGCTACAAGCTTCAGAAGAAGTAAAATGGGGGAGATAGACAAAGCAAAGTTTTCAAAGAAGCCTTTTGTAATGTATTCCTTGTCATCCAAGTGTCCATGTTGAGTTGCACATAAGACCAGCTTTTAGAAATGCTAAGCATTCACAGATGTAAATGAAATTAATTGGAAAACCATCTAGGAAAATATAGGAGGAAAACTTTTCCAGCTAAGAATCACAGAAAATGCCAAGTTGATACAAGGATCATCAAGTCCAACTCCTAGCCCTGCACAGGACCATCCCCAGGAGTCACACCATGTACCTGAGAGTATTGTCCAAATGCTTCTTGAACTCTGTCAGGATTGGTGCTGTGACCACTTCCCTGGGGAACCTGTTTCAGTGCCCAACCACCCTCTGAGTGAAGAACCTTTTCTAATATCCAACCTAAACCTCCCCTGACAGAACTTCAGGCCATTCTCTTGGGTCCTGTCATCACAGAGAAGAGATCAGTGCCTGTCCCTCCTCTTCCCCTCATGAGGAAGTTGTAACTGCAGTGAGGTCTCCCCTCAGTCTCATCTTCTCCAGGCTGAACAGACACAGTGACCTCAGCCGCTCCTTATATGACTTTCTCTCAAGGCCCTTCCCCATCTTTGTTGCCCTCCCTTGAACACTCTCTTAACAGCTTAATGTCTTTCTTATACTGTGGCTCCCAAAGCTGCACACAATGTTCAAGGTGAGGCCACACCAGTGCAGAGCAGAGCAGGACAATCCTCTCCCTTGACCGCCTGGCGATGCTTTACCTGATGACCCCCAGGACAGGGTTGGCCCTACTGGCTGCCAGAACACAATGCTATTATTATTATTTACTTAAATGAGAGTTTTCGATATCCTACATTTACAACCTAGTTTACACCTGCCATTTGTCATAACCATGTGAAAAAGCCAGCAGTATTGTATATTGACCAAGATGGTATCTTCAAATTAATACTTAAATATGCAGTTACATATGCATCTGAGCGCATATAATTTAGAAATTGTTTTAATTTTATTTCTAAAATGTTTTAAACCTTTTGACATTGAGAATATTGTTCAATCTCAGCAAAATCAATATCCAATAAGTCTTAAACCATAATTTTGTAAATGTTTTCCATGCTCCTTTATCCTAAGCTCAAGGACAACTACATGTCCATTCCTAGATACATCTAGACCTCTTTTTATCACGTGAAAGGATAAAAATACATGTATGAAGCTGAATTGTTCTATGAAAACAGTAACTGTTTCAATTGCTTCCATATATTTTGCATGATATGG
Source organism: Oxyruncus cristatus (assembly GCA_013399855.1). Taxonomy (NCBI): domain Eukaryota; kingdom Metazoa; phylum Chordata; class Aves; order Passeriformes; family Cotingidae; genus Oxyruncus; species Oxyruncus cristatus. The sequence goes on from VXAY01001701.1 coordinate 210,890, forward strand.
CATTTATTTTATGTCACTGCCTTGTAATTTCCTTTTAGTTTTCTTTTATAACATTTATTTGCTTTCCATGGCTTTTTTACTAACTTTCTTTTACTGAAGCAATGCTTTAGAACCTATTACTTCCCCTGGGAAACATTTTACTATGCACTGTTCGGCATTTTTTGTATCATTTTACATCATTCATCTTGACATTGTGTTGGTTGTACAAGTTCCCTCATTCATTCCATTAACTATGGAAGTCAGGGCCCTTTTAAATCTACCTGCAGTTGTCATTAGGATTTTCTGAAGAACTCATGCCAGACAAGTCCATAAATACATCTTGTAAATAATGTAGACGTTTTAACGCTCTCATTATCCATCTGTTGCTCTCAGAATTCATGTTTTACTTCCAGCTTTTCCATAATCTCGCATTATTTCTTCTCCTTTTGACAACTGATAATGTTGTAGTGCTGGAACTTATGTAATGAAAGGACTGCTGAAGATATGTACAAATTCAGCTACTCCATCACTCCCTCCACTGAATCTCTTCCTTGTATGGGTTTCTGTACTGAATTTGTTTGTATTAGCAATACACTACCCAATATGCTTTGCCTTTTTGGTATTGACTGTGGGATACTTGGTACTACAGGAACTACGTGATTCAAGAACATGCTGTGTATAAAGGAGTACATTAACCTATTAATAGACATGCTACAGTATTGCTATTCTCCCTCTGCTTCAAGTGCTGCCTGTACAGTTTGGAACCAAAAAGGCTCTTACTTCTTCTCTACAACCTACCACTTGCGTGAAAATATTTCTGGTCCTGGCTATTGAGAAAACCTTAATCACCAGGAATTAATATGACAAAGAGAAATCTTAGTGTTGGGCTCTCTAAGCAGTATAGTCCTTTTGTGTGTCACAGACACAAATGCAGAAGTCCTCTGGAATACCTACTGCTTTCAGTAAAAAAGCAGCACCAGCAGAGATATAGAAGTCTTTTATTTTCTCAGAATATCCTATTTTAATTAGATGATTTCCAAACATGTAATTACATAAATACAGAAGAAGTTTAATGCAATTAGATAGGTTTGTAATCATTGTACTTAATGCCAGACATGTCATATTCTCTTGCTGATTGGATCTTTTCATAGTTTTTGAATTTGCCAGCACTCCATCCTTCTACATCTGTTACTGCATTTCTTCTCTCAGCTTTCTTCCCTGAGTGTTGATGATTACAACCCTTGGCATTCAATTCTTCAGCTCCTCTACCCGTCATTAGCAAAGGGACTGCACACAGTCAAGATGTTTTGATCCTCTGTATCCAGCCCCAGAGAAAACCCACCTCTTAGTTTGCCCCATGCCAAGGCAGCTGAAAGTCAACAAAAGATTTTATGCCCGAATATGTGATAAATTATGTGATAAATTATTGCAAGTGTAATAAACATTATCAGAAAACAAAAAGTACCACTTGAATGACCAGGGAACAGAGAAATTAAAACTCATGTGAGAGAAAATAATTTGCTGGAGAGAGAGTATTCCACAATTAGAGAATGGAAAAGGCCCTAATTATAAATTCTTTATTTTCATGGTATAGTCTTGTGGTGCTTCAGATTACCTCAGTGTGTTAATTTTTTACTTCTCCTAGCTTTATAGCTCAATACACTGCTCTTATTTCTAAAGGGTGTTATGCTATACAGCTTCCCTCATATTGGGATGTGTTGTTATACCTTTGCGTATTTCCTATGTAAGCAGAACTGCCACATGCCCTATCTGCTGCTAACACATGGATTTTGAATAAAGCTCCTACAAAGCACTTCTTCCAGGTTTTCCACATGTATGCTCCCATTTCTCCAGTTGCATGGTAGTTGCATGGCAAAGAAAGCAGCAAAACCAAGGAATTTGAGCGGTTTTGCTCCACAAGGAAAAGTACCTGTCTTACTTTTTCTGCAAAAAATATGGCAAATAGACTGTGTACTTGAAAAACAAACAAACAAACAAACAAACAAACAGAAAGTGACAGGAAAGGAAGAGCTGACAAATTATTGGATCCCCACAGTGTCATCCTTCTGACACCACCTAAAATCCACACACACAAAATGGAGGGTTCAGGTGATCCAACTCCAAATATAAGCCACTCAATGCCCTGTCATATCTCCAGATGGTGTCAGAAGAGCTGTGGGGTACAGTGGCATAGGAAGCCCAGGGCAACACCTCAACAACAGCAGCTGCACAATAGTTCCAAGAAGATGAGACAGAAATTCTGGGGCTATTAGGTCAATAGCAGTTTTATCACTGCCTGTTTTTAGGCTAGGATGGCATCCCATGTGCCTGACTCATATTCTACTGAAACTCTGAACTGAGTATCAGGATCTGTGCCCTGCCCACCTTTGCTCTTTTGTTTCTTTGTCAGTTCCAGCATGGGGAAGGTTTGAACCAGGAGACAAATCGGGCTGTGCTCCTCTTTCTTTAGTGTAGTTCAAAGTGTTGTGTTACTTCTCATGCCCACTCTGGGTAGTGTACAAAGGCAGCAGGAGAACACAATTCAATGGCTGCACTTAAAAATCACATGATTCTTGGATTATTTTGTTTTCTTGTGCAGTTTAATGCCAGAGGGGAACATATGGCTCAGAGTGATTTTTTTCCCACTTTACAATTCACCATAATATTCTTTACCATATGTGAGGCATTATTTCATGCTATGGCATCTATAATCACTCCCATGCCTATTCTTCCCTACCACAGTATGGACAATATACATTTTGTCTTTCTGCTCCTAAGGCACTGTCACTCTGATAGTCTCTTCGGATATTGACTAAAATTGTCCAAGAATACTCCTAAAAGATTTTGAGGTGCTTTTTTATTATTATTCATATGAGAAATTTTAATGCTATATTTAGTTTTGACCTTGTTTCTGTAAGTGCTTAAGGTTTTCTTGCTAGGCAAGTCACAGACCACTTGATAAGTTACCAAAGAAACTTGCATGCTCCCATAGTCACAGAATTTGAGCTTTTAATATCCAGTGTATGACAAAAACACTAAAGGCTTTGTGGGCAGCCACATTCAGCAACAAATCATACAGCTGTCATGCATTTCATTCTTTTTCAGTGAGTAATATTTATCCAATCTGCCCATTGTCTCCTCCAATAGATGTTAATGTTCAACCTGTGGAAGCTAATGTTGCAGGTAAGTAACTTTGATAAAAGAGATTGCTTCATTTGGGACAATACAAGCAAAAATTTGTAAAGGATTAATTGCTATCAGCTGTTATTCATGTTCTCTGTGATTTCTAAGGAAGGTTTTCTAAGGCATCCACTTTTCTCTCCTTATTCCCTTTTATTTTTTACTTTGCTAAAATCTTCTAGCTTTTTCTCTAAAACCCCACTAAATTCAGTGTTGCTTAGTGTAAAACAATATGTCCACTAGAGCAGAAATAAATCCCAGTACCTCTTCATAAGATCTAAGAAGATTTGTCCGAAACAGACATGTGAGACAGTCAAACCAAACCAAACCAAACCAACCAAACAAAAAAGCTGAAGTTTATGCAGAAATAGGATAATGAACTGTACTAGCAATCTCAGAGGTACTGAATCTAACACAGACTGGATTACTACAGTTTGTATCTCATGACTAATTGATTTTCTATATGAGAAGGTGTAATCATCGACTCAAGTTCCCCCCATGTTTGGGCACATGTAGGGAAAAGTAATTCTATTATATGTAATAATGCTTGAGGACAGATTGCACTTCTGTCACAGACTGGACATTTCTAATCTACTACTAACTACTTAAAATAAGATATTAAATACGGTTTGAGATTCATCTGTCAAAAATGGTAGAAATCAACTAATCAGTTCACTGTGAACGTCGTATAGATGTCATTTTCATAGGAAAACAAGCTAAAAAATAAAACTGTGCTCTCAAGAAAAATGAATGGTGTGGCCTTGTGAACAGTGTTTGCCAACATATCTCTGAAAAGAGTATTGCCAAGGTAATGAAGAGCCAGAGAAAGCAAAGAAGAATGACCAGGAACAGGGAAGCGATCCGATATAAAGAGAAAACAAAGATGTGCAGAGTAGACAAGGGACAAGCAACTTGAATCCTGATAGTATTTAGAGCACCAAGTAGTGGAGAGAAAAAGGATAACGGTTTCCTTAGTCTGCAGACCAAGGGAATGCTCATGGAAAATAAAACAAGGCAGTTCAAAACTGGGAGAAGATTTACTCTTCATCCCCGGAATGGCAAGTTAGACTCTGAAATTCATTGCGTCTGAGAATAGCCAACACCGGTGCCCAACGCAGCCTGGCAGCCTCCTGGCAGCCTCCGGCACTGCACCAAGGTAAGACCCTGCGGTGGCCTGGATCTGTACTGCAGGCTGGCATCCTGGCCCTCCCCCCAATACTGCCATGCTGGGAGCAGTGCTGAGCCTGAGTTCCGAGCCGGACCATCCCCTCAGCCAGCTTTGTCCCCAGGAAAGTGGGGCAAACAGCTACCCTTTGTGTCACCCCAGAAATCCCCCCAGTAAACAGAATTACACAATTAAACAGGATTTTTGCTGCTTCTGCAGAAGAACTAGCGTGGACTGCCAGATGCTGGACCCTCTGCCCAAACTAAGGCTAGGTCATACTTCATCCTCTCTCAAACAACACAGGGCAAAACACATTGATGATACAGTAGGATTCTCTTCATTCACTAAAAAGTATTACAGAAGTTTCATAAAGGCAAGGAATAAACTATTTCATAGAATGAGTTTCGTATATACATATTTCAATATAAAGTTTTCCTTTTAAATATTTCTGAGAGTATTACACAACTAAATGCTTCAATGAAACTTGGATAAATTAATTTAATTTTTAAATCCAATTGCTAATCTTGTAAATAGGAAAGGTACTGAATTATGTTAATACTAAATTAGCGTGACTGTTTAGTTTTGTATGTCTTTCAATGTTTTAAAGACACATAATTTACATTACAGATATATTTTTCAATGAAAAATTCAACAAACAAGATTTGAGAAAAAGCAAACAATTAAAAATATACTTGCATGAAAAATGTTTATAAAAACAATAAACAAAAAAACCCCAAACAATAAACAATAAATGAATATCTTTAAAATTACTGTAGCCTGATAGTTTAGAAACACGTATTCACATCTCTCAGGCAAACACAAAATCAGTTTCTAAAATGGAACTTGCAATCTGAAGCAAAGTTAGAAGTCATGAAAGAGCATCACTGGGTGAAAGAGCTGGGAACTGGTGCCTTCAGGCTAGTAGCAATAATCAATTTGGGGATTAATTAATAAAAATAGTGTATACTGTTTCTTTACAAAGCAAATAATTGAGGTCTAAATTTACTACCACCTATTAAAATAATGAAACTTAAAATTAAATTAATTAAATTAAAGCAGTGCCATTTACTACTGAAATTCAGAAGGAGGTTAGATTTGCTTTTTTAAAAACATGAAGATGGCACACAAGTTATATATTAAAAAAATTAAAACATTGAAAATTCTAATACAGCAGCAGAAAACAAATAATGCCTACTTGCAACTTCATTTTCTCCAAACTTCTCATCGTCTGGCCTTGAACTTCTCTGCTATACTATCCTTTTTAAAGACAGAACTGTATATTTTTGCACTGCCTCTGGGATAACATACCCAGATTCTGGGATTCTGCAGACAAGACCAAAGATCTGATGTCAGGTGCATTGAAACAAAGAACAAAAATTGCTGACCACCTGGGAAAAAGAATGTAGTAACTTGCCTACTGCCACTCAGGAATATGACAGAAGCAAGGACAGGGACATCTCTCTCTAACTTCTTTAGCAATGTGGTAATTTTTACTTCTGCAAGCTTTCATTTGCTACACTTTCCAACTACAGCAACAAATGAGACAATGGCTTTAAAAATAATTGTTTTCTTCAGTACCTAGACCGGTTCAAAGCCAGACTAATTCTTTGCTCTCCAATGGATGAGCCAGGAATATTGCAGGAAAGGAAACAGAACAGATAATGAACTGTATCATAAGTGATATGGGACAGGAGACTTCTGCCTCCAGAGTATGTAGTGTTACAACCTTCAGTGTTCTCTTAACATAGTTTTTAAAACTACAATAAAGTGTATGTTGTAAAATAAATCATTGGTATGTTCAGAACAATTGAAGGTTGAGTCTTTATTTTCCCATTTGAAATCTCAGAAACTTCAATGTATTCCAATTCCAGAAAAACTGATTTTTCTAAAAAAACTACTTCTATATTTTTTTTGTTTCTTTTTCCTGCCAGCGCTTAATGCCAGTTGTTTTGGCCTAAGCAGGCAGAATTTAAAGGGATCTAATTCCCATGTATAAGCTTTGTTTCTGTTGAAACTGGCTGGAATTCTGTGCTTCACTTCAGTGAATAAACCCAGTGAAGACTGAGCACTTCTAAAAATCCTGCTGCAATTTGTCGTTTTCTTTACTTAAATTGTGCAGGTGTTTGTTATTATCTACCTGTGTTCACCACATAAAAACAAACTGATAAAATATGTATTTGTTGTTTCCGTAGACTTGAGGTGAAGAAGCATCTATAACCTCTGGAATGAAAATTATCACCTCAGGCCATATTTATGCCCCGTACTGTTATTATTATACTGTTATTACTTTTTCTCCATCTTTTTATATTATTCATAACTGATGATCAAAGGGCATCAGGCACTGATTTCCATATCCTTCCCTGGATGTATCATCATTCAAACCATCCATGCATTAATTCATTCCAAGGCTGTCATCAAGGGGAGGCTGTCAGTTGCAATGAATGTCACAGTAGGCCACAAATGCACTACATATGCATTGCTATGAAAGTTAGTGAAGCCACATTCACAACACAGTTCTGTTTTCATGTATGTTTTCCATTTCATTAAACACAGAACCACAAAATATTTGCTTTCCTGAGTATATTCCAATCCTCTCTCTTGACTGTTCTTCCCTGAATTGTGTCATGTAAGTTAGGAGACAGAGACATTTAAACAAGGGATCAAGAGAAAAAAGAGCAAGCTTTTACCTAAATCTCCACATTGAATGCAAGCGGGCAGTACGAACAAAAGTTTGGCAAACTTTTTCATCAATGAATCTCAGTGTGCTACAATACTATAAAAGAGAGAAATTGGGGAGAACAGACACTGCAGTACAGCAGGTCAGTCTCAGCACTAACACAGGACTCACCTGAGCTTTGGTAGATGTTGGAGGAGAGAAAGAGAGACACATAGTGTTCAAACACATACAGAAGTGTATACGGGCTGGAATAGTCTGCCAGAGCAAACACATACCCACTGAACAGTCTTTCAGTCACAACATACCAACCAATTTCTGCAGAAAGGAATCTGATTTCTCCTGCATTGTTGACTGAGGAGTGTTTAAATTGTACCATCACAGTTTTGGAAATGATTTTCCAGGGTTATTAATTGGCAACTAAATTATCTTCCTTTGCTGGATGTTAAGAAAGCCCCTATGAGTGATAAACAACCTTGTAGATCATTGTATTAGAATACAAAAAATTCTTGCCTATATTGAGGTCCTATTTTAACCTGTTCCTGAAAGCTTTATGTTTCAGATCCTATTTTTCTCTCTGCATTTCTCTCCTGTCACAAAACTAAAATTGCTTGTATATTTTGAAACTAGGGAGATTTAATCATATTTGATTCTTAAAACCAAAGTATTTTTCTGCTTTTTAAAATCAAATCCCTTAGTGGTAGATTTCCAAAATAATTATTAGCTGTTCTCGGACACATACCTCAAACCTCCATCTGGGATGGAGGGTATACAGCTTTGGGGGTTTTTTTGAACATCCATTGAAAGCGAATCTCCCAGACCAGATGTTTATCAGATCTTTCAGGGAGGTCCCGGACAGCCCATCCCGCGGGATAAGGCGCCGATCACGCTGCTGGAGCAGGGCCTGCAGGGGCGGCGGCGGCCGGCAGAGGGCGGCCTCGCACCGGCACTGTCCCGGCGTCCCGGGAATCGGGAACGCACCGGCCCGGCGCTCCCAGCGGGCGGGACGCGGGATGCCCAGGGACACCTCACCACAGCTCTCCTTCTAACCGCACGCAGTCAGTCAGAGGAGCCAAGGAGGAGAGTGCGAAACAACAAAAATATCTCACACAAAAGAAATGATAATCATAGAAACATATAACCATGGAATGTTTTGGGCTGTAAACCTTAAACGATCATCTAGTTCCAACCATCTTTGACTGGACCAGTTGTTCAAAGCCTCATCCAGCCTGGCCTTGAACACTTCCAGGGATGGGACATCCACAACTTCTTTGGGCAACCTGTTCCAGTCCCTCACCACCCTCACAGTAAAGAATTTCTTCCTAATACCTAATCTAAACCTACCCACTCTCAGTTTAAAGCCATTCCCCCTTCTCATATCACTACAGGCCCTTGTAGAAATTCCCTCTCCATCTCTCTTCTAGATTCCCTTTAGGTACTGGAGGGCTGCTATAAGGTCTCCCTTGAGCCTTCCCCAGGCTGAACAACCCCAGCTGTCTCATCCTGTCTTCAGAGGAGAGTTGCTCCAGCCCTCTGATCATCTTTGTGGCCCTACTCAGGACTCAGCCCAACAGGTCCTTCCTGCGCTCGGGACCTCAAAACTGAATGAAGGGCTCCAGGTGGGGTCTCACAAGAGCAGAGCAGAAGAGGAGAATCACCTCCCTTGACCTGCTGGTCACACTACAAAATAACCAAAAAATAGTAAATAATCACTGCTATCTAACAAGGATCAGAGGTGGGACATTTCTCTTAAGAGTACATACACTGATTTCAGATTTTGGAGCCTAAGATTTTCCAGCTGGGCAAGTTACTAGGGATCTGCCTGAGGATTTAGGAGAACTCTATTCTAGCCTACTTTTGCCCACAAATATGTTCCACAGGTAGCCTTGTACAAGACACTCCCCATGACCCAGGTTCCCATCCATAAAATGCAGTGAAGCTGCGGGTAAAAGTGTTGGAAAGTGTTGGGAGGTGCACAGATGTAGTTGTGTATGAAACATCTGGAGATGTTGTTTTAATGCTGTGCTTCACAATCACCGGGTATTTCTGAATGTATACTTATATAAACACACCTACACACAACAAATCACTGTGTGTGGTTTTCTCCGGTACACATTTGTGCTGTTCCAGAACAGGAACAGTGCTATGGGATTACTGAAGTGATCCATTGACAGTGGCAGATTCTTCAGAAGGAGATGCAGGAATCTCACAGTACACACACAGTGGGACAGCGAGATTATTTCATACGTTGAACCACAAACCTTTTGCCATTATCATTTACTGTGATCAGTTTAGCTTTGCCCTTCAAACAGGAAAAATGAAAACAATGACACAGCTCAGCACCTCTTCCCTGTATACAAGCTGCTATGAAGAATGCTGCTTGATTAGATCTGCCTGGAAAAGCAAGACCAACTTCACGTTTTTTTCCAACAGAAGAATTCAATTCCCAGCAGTTAATGCAGAGGTAACTTCGGCATTCACGCTTATAGGATGAGATGGAGCACCAGTAGCATCTGGTGCAGTAATCACAGGCAGAAAATACCCTCAGGCTCCTGATAGAACATTACAGACAGAAAGCTGGGGGTTTTACTCAAACTTTATCTATCCTGGTTAGTTTCAGTAGTGGTTGTTTGTTCGTTTGTTTTGGTTTTGATTTGTTTTGTTTGTTTTTAATTAAAAAACCCTTTTCTTTTCCTTATGGACGAATCCAGAAAATTTAGAAACAATATTTTTTATTCCTTTAAAAGGCATGATTCTGTTTAACTTTTTGTATAGAAAATTCCTTCAGTTTTACTAAGTTCCTATATTGAGCCAGTTCCAGTTTCTCTGTAAACGGCAACATTTTAGTGCTTTTCAGCCTCCACTGTTCTCGAGACCTTCGGACAAACGGCAGGTGGAAGCCTTTTCTCCCTTTAGGACGTCCTCCGCGCCGTTCCCCGGGGCTGGGCAGTGCTGTGCCTGTGGCACTGTCCGGCTGACAGCTCGCCCACCTACCAGCGCGGATGGGCGCATCGCCCAGTTTCGCGGGACCCCGCTGCGAGGCCCTACCCCACTGCACCCTGCTGCGTCCCGGTGATGCCGCCCAGCCCCTGACTCAGACCGCACGCGTGCCAGGGGACGGCTGTGCACAAACTTCGTTTCTTCACGAAGACACGAGTATCTCCAGCGACGCATTTGTGGCCGTGGCGGTGCCACCTTGGCGGGCGGGGTGTTTCTGCGGGGAGGGTAAAAACGGGGAGAGGGGCGGGACGCCGTGCCACAGGTCTCCTGTGACAGAGGAGGTGTGGGTCCCGCACCCTGTCTCGGCACTCCTTGCGGGAGCGGGCGGCCAGCTGCAGCCCCGGGAGCGGAGCGCTGACGGCCCCGCGCTC
>VXAY01001701.1:221559-277991 GCA_013399855.1 Oxyruncus cristatus
GGCGGGCGGGAGCCCAGAGCGGAGCCCAGCCCGGCGGGGCTGCCGCCCATCGCGCCCCTTTATCTTCCGCAGGCTTCGAGGAGGATATTCTGATAGTGTCCGAGGGGAAGATGGCCCCGTTCACCCATGACTTCAGGAAGGCCCAGCAGAGGATGCCCGCCATCCCCGTCGGCATCCACGCCATGAACTTCAGCTGGCAGGCAACAGGACGGGTAGGTGTCGAGGTGGGGCCGCGGCAAGGGATGGCTCTGTAAAGCCGGGCAGGTGTTTCGGCCTTGGAATAGTGGAGAAAACCCTCTCTGAGGTGTGCCGGGACGGCCCCGGGTGCCGGTGGGCGGCCGTCGTGCCCTTCGCCAGCCCCGCGTGGGCAGCGCCTCCATCCCAGCGGGGCGCCGGGTTGCGGGCGGGCTCGGGGAGCAGGGAGAGACCGCCCGGATGGCTGGGAAAGTGCGCTGGAAACGGGGGTTGTAAGGCGCGTGGGAGAGCCGCGTGTCTCGGGCTCTGGAGAACCCGCAGACCGGTGACGCTTGAGCCAGAGTTCAGAAGACCCCAGTTGCCTGTACTTGTCATAAAATTTCATTCTGGACGCTAGTTACGTGGATGCAGTTTTCTTTTGACTTTCTTTGGCTTATCGACATACACTACAGTTTGTTCATTGATCTCTATATACTAAATGGGGGGGCTTAATTTTTAGTTCTAGTAAATAATAATTCTCTTCTGTAGACTTCATTAAATCAAGTGAAGTTGCAAAACCATGTAAATATGCAGTGTACTGAATCTCGTTGGATTCTTTTGTTGAGAAAGTAAGAATTTTTGACATATTTTCATGAAGAAACATGCGTGATTTGACACACTGACAACATATGTTGAATTTGCATAAAGCTGAAACTTGTTTGCATACATTATCATGGATACAGGAAAAATCATGGTGACATAAAAACCATGCATAAAATTAATTCATTTTTAGAATGCTGAGCATTGATTTTATACAATAAAGAGCTTGGTAGTGATTAAACAATATTTACATTTAATTACTTGGTGAAAATTGGTTGTATAATTCAGCTAATTGCAGTTTCACATATTTGGTTGTGGTTTTGGTTGTTTGAAAATACTCCTTCTAGCTACAGGACTTGTTTGGCATTGTTTGAGGTGTTGTCTGAGGCCTTGCAATTTTTGCTGTCCTCACAAAGCCTTTGAGTTTAGGAAATGCTTCATCCCCTCCTGTAGAGAGGGAGGGGAATGTGGAGAGACAAAACTTGCTCACAAAGGCTAAGTGACTTGCTCAAGGTCTTTGGCGTTCCTATCCAGCTTTACAGAGAAAACAACTTTTTACGCCAAGGGTTGCCATTTAGGTACCTAGAAATAAAGAGTGGGTTTTGGGACTGTATTTCCTACTCCATTTCTCTTCCAGCTTCAGTTGCAGTTCATGATAAAACTAGCTCTTTTTGGAAAGGATGATTGAGGTGTTAGACTGAACCCTGTTCTTTTTCTCTCCTATTTCTTTCTTATGCTCTCCTATCCCTCCTTTGCTGCCTACATGTAGGTCATTAGGAAAAGATGGTTCTAATACTGATTTCAGTGAGAAGAGTCACAGGCTTAAAGACAGTATAGGCAAATGTTCTGCAACTTGCAGGACAAAATACCTTCTGAGCAGCAGCAAAGCTGTTTATCCCGTTAGTCCTCCTGTTTTCTGAATTACTGAATTCCTCATAGACAGAGCATAATTACTGAGTGAAATACCTAAATGGTTAAATTAACATCGTGTTTCTCCAGAATTTCCAATATTTTATGAGAGGAAGAAGTGAGTATGTTTTTACTTTTTTTTCAGTGCTCTATTTTGGTTTTAGGTATACACATTCTTAAAAGTTTCCATTGACACATCCAGGAAAGTGCTAAGAACTTGCTACTTTTATTACCTATACTTTTTTCAGGAATTTTTTTAAGTCAGGGAAGAGGAAATGAGAAGTGAAAGTGAGGGGAGAGGAGGAGAGAAGGGGGAAAAGGGGAAAGAGGAACAGGAAAGGAAGAAGGAAAAGAAATGAAAACTAGTCCTTTTTGAAAGAAGGAAGGCGTCAGAGATGCCGAAGCACTAGCCTGCTTTCTGTAAAACAGCTGTTGACTAACATATAGTTGCCTCCTGTTTGGTGAAACTGAAATATTTCTTTTGTGAGTCTTCTGCCTTATAGACCTCTTAACCTTGTATTCCACTTGAAATTTGAAGATGTTTTTCTGGGGTTCCAAGGTTTTGGTGTCCCTCAGTAGCCTCAAGGAATGGTTAGACCCTTTTTGGATCTGTAGATAGACTTCTGAGTAGGTACAAAAGATCCTGCCTATGGCATTACGTAGTTCGTAGCCCTGGTATCAACAAGATGGGGGAGTGAGAGAGCAGCTGGGTGAATGTCTGGTAGCCAGACAAGATCAACCCACCACACCTGGGATCTCCAACAGGGCACCTTGCATCCCTGTTTACACCTGTGGAAAGTGGGTATAAATATCGTGTGGGTAGATTCCATGTGCCTGCTCCTGGGACAAATAATGATCCAAGTTCTAGGCAAGTAAAAAATCCAACCCTGGGAGTGGCAATGCTTCTCCGTCCTGCACTGCTGAATATTCTATTTCAAAAGTGTCTGCTGGAAGGTACATTTTAAGGACTAAATTATACCTGTGTTCTGTGTAAACTGAAGAGGTAAAAACCCTCTGCATTTATGTACTGTGTTTCTTATACGGTGGTCTCTGTGTCCTGGACACATTTTATGTGAGAAAGATTTTGTATGATAAACAATTAAAACCATTTTCGCTAGAAAACATTAATCAAAGAAAAGCATTAGTTCATAATCCATTGCTTATAATTAGTTATTAGAAAACATAAAAGGAACTCCAAAATTTAAGGGTCTGAAGGTGCTGAAAATAGGGTTTTTTCCTAGTGAAGTCAGGATGAGCCAGGGGTTACAAGAAGGTTAAAATACTGCAAAATGGGATTGTCATGTTTTTATGCACTTTATGCTTTTACCTATGAATTTCAACATAAGGTTACAGATATTATATTCTCTTTAGGAAAAAAGGAGTAATCTGGTAAAATTGGCAGTTAGAAAGATTGCTCCTTGATTTAAAAGATTCGAAAAAGCAAAAATCAGTGTTAATATATAGTATACAATAGGCATCTGTGTAACCACTAGGGCTCACTGGTGTGCTTCTTGCTCTTATTCCACGTGGCGATGTTGTCATCTGCGGAAGACTGAGCTTATAAATTTTCCGGTGAGACCCTATCATACTGACTAATGCTGTGGCATGTTTCACTGTGCCCGCCAGTGGAAGGTACCAAAGACTGCAGTGATAACATCATCTCTACAGCATTTAGGAACTTATGACAGGTATTTAAGCTCCAAATCCACAAAACCCACTATGTATGCTTAACTGCCAGTGAGACTTCTGACAGCAATAAAATGAAGTTCACATGTGAGTGAGCATTGGTGGGAGAGAACCATATTAAAAAAAAAAAAAGTTGATTAGTGCTCAGTGACAGAGCAGCAGCCAGGTTGATTTAATAGACAAGGGGTGAAAAAAGAAACCAAAAAGCAAATTGGAATTTTTGCCCTGTAGCAGTCACTGGTGTGATCCACACAAGCAGTCAGTCTGGGCCACAGCCTGCCCAGGCTGCTTTCTTCCCCTCAGATATGGGAGAAGTATTTGGGGTCAAATGAATTATTCTAGCAGCTCACTTCCCACTCCCCACTGTTATGAGTACCCCACAGCTCCTCTCCTGGTGCATGGTTGAATGCATGCCCATGATGTGACATCTGAAAAAACTCTCAAAGAGTAATTGATAACCTTGAGTAAATCAAAAAGATGCCCAACTCTTAGAAAAAGGGGATATATGTCATCAGTGCATTTTTTAGGATTGTTTCTGTATTGTAAAGTGAAGGTTAGAAATGGTATATAATTAACAGCTCCTGGAGGCTAGTTCTGACCTCAGCAATGTGACCATCAACCCCGAATAGCTCAGTTGAGTTTTCTGGAATTGCCTTTTATTGCTGAGGTGTAGCCTGGCCGCGAAGGTAAAATGGAATATCCAGCTATGCCAGGAGAATATTTGTTTCCTTGCCCAGAGAAAAGCTAACAGATCACCAGTTTTAAGGTGTTAGTGATGAAATAGGGTGCTCCATTCAGACATGGCTATTTCCCTGATGAACTGAAAGAAACCAAATAATACTGAATTTCAAAACATGTAATTGTTCAAAGGAAACTTTTCTTCAAAGAAACTGCCGAACTTTTTGTAAATATCTTATTCATACCCAGTGATTACAGTGATGCTTTTCAGTTTAAGAAGTGTATCATATCCAAAATTTAGGGCTTTTTCCCCTCAGTAAAAGTATGACTGTTCTCAAAGTTTGGTCAAAGTAATTGCATAAACTCGCACTCTTGGGATTTACAGTAGTTCCTTCACTGTGGTTTCCAGTCACCAGACCAAAATTTCCATGTGGAATGTGAAGATGTTTACATATTGTGAGCATGATTTTTAGACAGGGGGTTCTCATATCAAGAGCACAGCACCAAACCTTTAATATTTAGATTCTGCTCAGCTGTGGTATTTTGCATCTCTGTGTTGTAGACATGCCACCAGGGATCAAAGTAATACTGTGGAGATCCCACTTTCTTAGTAAAGCAGGCATGTGCCAGCCATCTGTCCTATCTGCTGATAGAAAACAGCAGTAAAGTTTCTCAAAGTTTTGCCAAGAAGAAAAGGGGGGGATTTATTGCTCAGCAGAGATGAGTTACAAAGCACCTTGTAGTGTAAGCTACATCTGGTTTCCATAGTAATTTACATGGTATATGTGTAAACTACACAATTATTCTTTATACACAGCAGTGTAAAGCTGTATTAAGTAAACCATTCTTCGAGATTTTCATTGTTTATCCTTTCTATAAATATTCTAATACAGTTTTTTTTTTTTTTTAAAAAAGCTAGAGTAATAAAATATTTTCACTGCTTTTACAGTAGTGGCTGCAGTGTACAATATAACTGTTGAAAAGCATTGGAAGTAACAAGGACACCCCAAACTTCAAGAATGTATTTTGTGAAAATGTACAGATTTGACTCCCTGTGTTACTAACAGCTTTTCTGAAATATAAAATCCAGGCCGTGTTGCTTTCCTCTACTTTGTGGAAGTGAAAATGTTTTCTATCAACATCACCTCTTTTTTTACAGACAGTTTCACGGGTATGTTCTTAGTGGTCTAAAGTTAATGCCATTACAAGTAATACCACTGAGTAAAAAGAGCTAACTAGAAGAATTTTTCAGATATTTAACATCTTCTGTTGGTACCACGCTTTCCAAAGAGTTTTTTTGTGTAGCTACAAGAATGATTGACTTGCTTCTAGCCAAGTAAATTATGTATATACGAAACAAATGTGAGAAGCCACACTTTTCCTAGTGTATGCAGGTATGTAAGGAATACGGTGTTACTCGGAGCTTTCAAAACTGGTATGTAGTAGATATTTGCATCATGTTGAACAGAGTTTTCAGAGCTGTAAACCTTAGAACAATGAGTTTCTGATTAATATTTTTAAAGCTTTCAAGAAAATGCATCTCAAAATATCTTTTATTTGGCCTTCCTGTGGCTTTACACTTGTCTTGCCAGAGTTTGTTCTTCTTCTATTTTCCTTTTTGTGTACAAATTCCGCTTTTTGAAAGACACTATTTTACTTCCATTAGTTTCTTTTATTCTGCTGTTCTACCATATTGGATTTTTTTTTGTTTTGCTGGGAGGGTGTTGCTTGCTTATTTGCTTTTTAACTCTTTATTTGTGGCCAAGCTCTTCACTATATCAAACTGTAGCCCAAACATGGTGGAAATGTAATACCTCCCTCTACAGCCTGGCAGGGCTCTGCCTGCTGCAGCCCCTGGAGACTGTTGGCTTTCTTTGTCACAAGGGCCCATTGCTGCTTCCTGGTCAACTTGGTGTCCACCAGGATCTGCAGGCAGTTTTCTACTAAGCTGCTTTCTAGCTGATCAGCCCCCAGCATATACTGGTGCCTTGGGTTGTTCCTCCTCAGGTGCAGGATATTGCACTTCCCCTTGATGAACTTCATGAGGTTCCTCTCTGTCCATTCCTCCATCCTCTAGAGATCCCTCTGGATGGCAGCAGGACATTCTGGTGTATCATTCACTTCTCCCAGTCTTGTACCCTCTGCAGACTTGTTGAGTGAGGATGCACTCTGTCACAAAGTCAGGGTCATTAATGAAAATGTTAAACAGTATGAGACCTAGTATCAACCCCGAGGGACACCGCTAACAGTTGGCCTCTGACTGCAGCAATCCACCTTTCTTATGTAATGCCAATTCCTTGCTTCGTCTGTGGGAATGTTGTGTGAGACAGTGCTGAAGGCCTTACTGAAGTCAAGGTACACAAAAGCCACTGGTCTCCTCTCATCCCCAAGCCATCCATTAACAAAAAATGAGCCAGGCAGGAACAAAAAACTGAGACTGGCTTGTACAGGTGAAGCAGCAAACCAAAATCTGCCTCAAAAGAAAGTAAAATAAATAAAGCAAACACAGAGGGACCAGAAGACTTTATCCAGCTATGATATTTGAAATCCACTATAGCATGTGGATTCATAGTCTGTTTACAGAACACCTTAGCAATGGCTTGCAAAGCTTTGGGGTGGATTTTTTTCCAGCCAAACAGCAAGAAAACCCCTGGATTTTTTGCATGTAGAATGAAAGTTTGCTTTGTTTTGCACCAGCTGGTTGAGTCCATCTTGTTTGACCATACAAGGAAAACTGGGCAATTACCTTGAGCTGCTCCAGCACTTGCTGCCATCACAGCCAAATATTTCAGTAAATAACTTGAAGACCAAACCCTCCTTTCAGAGCTAGTCCCACAAATCCTCCAAGGTTACCCCTTTGCCTGGATAAACAGCTAGCTAAACCCAACTGATCCTAAAGGAAATAAATATGACTGACATCAGACCTGGCAGTCTCCCAGCCTCAGGTTTTGGCCCATCACCAGGGAAAACAAACTCCCCGAACAGCAGCCCACTAATGAGAAGATCTGTCTCCAGCTCTGAAGCACATAAACCAGTAGCAAGAGTCACAGAAGCAGCCTGTGCAATGATGGTTGGCCAGAGAAGGAGAGAGCAGGCTCTTGGACCATCCTGACCATCAGAGAATGAGTTCAGAGCCTTCAGTACTGGGATTATGAACCTATTTTTTTCTCAGACCGCAGGGAGGGCATGGAGAGATCACAACTTGTTGATGAGCAGAAGATAGGTTCTCTCTATAATGTTTTCTCCTTGCCCTCAACTTGCAAATATGTGAATATTGATAGAGCTAGTGAGAATCTGACACTTAAAACTGCATAGGCAAATAATCAAGTCCGCTGAACACTTCCAGTGAGGAGTGCAAGTACCAACTTCAACCTGTTCCTTTTAAACTGCAGTAAACACTGCTTTCATTTTTTCAAGTCTGAGCCTTAGCCAGTTCTCTTTTTTTCAGAGATTCGGGGAAGTAAATTGAACTGTTGAATTGGAGTCCATTTGAGTAACCAGGTTGAAACAAATTTATTTTTCCCTTGTAAAGCCACAGATACGTGAAGTTGCTGCAAGCAGCTATGTGGCTGCAGTGTTCCTTGTAGGGACTGTCAGGAAGAACAGGCAGGTTGCACAGCACAGCACCTCTGTCATCTGTCAGAGAGGAAGGAGAGGCAAAATACAGTTACCTGGATCTGTAATCACAAGCAAGAAATGACATAACCATATGAAGAGTTAGGAAATAATTGTCCAGCAGGGCATATTGGCAGTTGCCTTGGTTGATTTGTTTGTTTGTTTATGCTGGTGCTTTTTTTTATCTCCTTCCTCCCAGTTTTTTAAAGGAGCATCTGTTTAGAGTGCACAGACATGATCAGATTTCTGTATTGGCAAAGGAGCATAGCTGAAAGTTTGTGACCCAACAGGTTGCCTCCCTCTGGTCAGAGCTGTGACACGTTGGTTTTAGATACAGGGTGGAGAAGCTTATGTTGTCCCTTACAGGCAGAAATTAGAAGCCTTCATCACTTCAAGAACTGCATGGGTTTCACATTTATACTTGACATAACAATAACTTTCCTTTGATGGCACAAAGTCTGCATCTTATCCTGCCCCTGACAGAGTTCACATTTGAATTTTATCAGTGTGAATACCCTGCTTAATTTATGGACCCTTTTTAGTTGTCAAAAATTTACAGGCAAGTAACCTTCATAATTTTTACAGTGTCATGATACCACTATTACTTTCATTCTATGATTCTATGAATTGAAACAGAGTAGAAGTACAAGATTTAAAGCATTTTTGAGTGTGTAACGTATTTATATAATACCTTTATTCATCCAAAAATAGTGTTTTTCTCATCCTGTAAATATAATCAAGCAGTATAAATTCATTAAAATAAATTATTGGGAAATATTTAAAAGGATGAGTAATCTGAAAGTTTGCTGACAGGAAGAATGGTGGCATGGAGGCATAGACCTCACCATCTCTGCAAATTATTGTAAAATCTCTTGTTACTCCACCTCTTCCCAACCTCAACAACCTCAACAGAAACTTCTGTATGTAGGTTTATATTGATTTATCTATTCTTGTTCCTGTCTGCAAAGACTGAGGTAATTGCAGTGAGGTCTTTCCCTTTGTGGTTTAGAGCAGGTGATGAAGCATACCCAGGTTCTTCTGTTCCCAAGTCCAGAGGTCTCATGAAGAGGAGGAAGCAGAAAGCCAGTTTTGTGAGAGGTGAAAAGAAAGGGATGGCCATTGCCTTCTGTGAATGCGATATTGTGAGATTCTTTCCTCCCTGATTCCTTTATAACCATTCCCTATTAAAACAGAGCAGAGCGGACAAACTAGTCCTCTCTGCCCAGAGGAGAGTTGTGCCGGTCTCCTGCTCAGACTCTGTCTGGTTATTCCACTCAGGAGAGAGGAAGGTGGAGGAAAGAGCCAGTCTGCAGGGACTTCCCTAAGCGTGATGAGACATAGAAAGGAGGGCTGGAGCTTTTCTTGTAATATGAGCAGAATTGCTTGGAGTGATACTCAATTATGAGAGTTTCCGACACTGTTTTGCACATTATTATTATTATTATGCTTTGACATCAAATCTGGTTTTCTTACCCCAGGCACATTCACAGGACAGTTTACTTTAAATGCATAAGCATCTATCTGACAATGATCAAGCAGCAGAGATGTTTAGGGGAAACTTGCTTTTCATCTCTGATTATAGACTTCAGATAAGTCAGATTTTAGTAATGCTGTAAGTAAATTAGTTCCTGTGGTAGAGTCTAAGTTATATTTCTGGCAGTCACAAGATGAGCGATTGACCACTCTCAATGCTTAGAGAATATCTGAGAACATTTCTTTGAAAAAGCAAAAGCCTTGGATTAAAGTTTGAACAGCGTGCAGTGTTGGAAATTCAACTGTTAACTAAACACACCTTTCAGTATATCATGGAAAGTGGATGTTTTAACTGAGATGCATTGTTCACCTGTTGTCTTTGAGGTGTATGTTAATAACCTACACATAAATCATAATTTTTCTGAAAACAGACTTCTGTTACTTTAAAAATCTGCATTTGAAATATATGTGGATATTTGCAGAAGACCAGCATGGTTTGGACTTCACATTTTTTTCCATACATATTTCCCCCAAAAACATTTCTAATGAATCTTGTGATCAGCAAGTTGTGGCATTTCAGTTTATGCCACCCTTAATACATATGTATCTCAGTTTATTAAATACAGTTGAAAGGTTACAGCAACAAACTATTATGTTGAGGTAGTTGGCCTTCATGTGGAAGCGTATTTTCCCCTAACCTCTTCGTGTCTTGTACTGCACAACTTGCAACCAAATGGTTTATTGTGAATCTGGTATTAAGGTGTCCAGTAGACTGAAAGAGCCACATTTTTAAAGATTACTCAACATTTATAACAGCCATTCACTCCGAGGAAATCTGTAGGAGCAGTTCTTTGGTTGTACAGGAATTCACAGTTACAGAAGAAGCTGCATCGAGTTATGTCTCGTGTATGAGAATTAGTATGGGCTCATGTCTTAATGAGGTTTTATGTCCTGTAAAACCAGAGTTAAGTCTGTACATACAGCATTATTCACTGGTATTTCCTGATTTCTGACTGTTTAACTGGGTGCCATAAGACTTCTTGAAACTTTTTATTAACACAAGTGGGTTTTCTATAGCATTTCCTCTATTTCCCGAAGGAAAAAAGAAGATTGAAAGGTAGAAGGGATTAGGAAGAAAAGCTACTTTGTTCCGTTAGAGATTTAAGTTTGAAAATAGTTTGCATGTTGTATGAGCGGAATGCAGTGTGCCTCTGCACTCAGAGTGGAGCAGAGACTGAATCTCCTTCCCCATGCACTGGGGAGAGTGTGCGAGAGCCTCTTGTCTGAACAGAGCTGGAGAGAGCTGGTTATGTGGCACCTTCCTCAGCTGCAGCCTCCTGAGCTGTACCTGCTGCACGGTCCTTCTCTGGTACATCGTAGGAGATCCACAGGAGGGAGCCCCTATGCTGTGTGCACCACCCTGATGGCAAAGGCTGTGGAGTATTGGGCTCACTTGGTTCTGGGTCCATATTCCAGTGTGGTTTGCTTGAGCACGTCATGGGCAAAAACAGCAGAGCGTGGGCCTTGCTTTTGCACCAGAACAGCAGCATCCTTAGCTGAGACAAGTCATATCCTGACTAGTGGATTTCTTCACTGGCAGACTGTGTGTATGGTTACTGTGGTCACAAAAACCTCCTGGTGCAGCATCCTTGTCCAGTCTCTGACGTAAGACTCTGTATGACATTTTTCTAAGATGTGGCAAGAAAGCCATTTGACAACAGATGTGCAGCCTATTCTCAATTCAGCTGCCCAGCACACCTATGTGGCCTGCCACAGTTAGAAAGACAGCACTTGGCATCTGTCTCGCTTTCCCGAGAGGTGTGTCATATTCCATTTACAGAGTACAGCTCCGTGGTCATGTTTCAGAAATGTTCTTGTAGTTTTAGGTTGCTGCAAAGAAAACCATTAACATGAACTGCTGAAAACCTAAAGCTAAAAAAATATGACAAACCTGAGTCAACTTGAATTATTCCAGATGTATAACCTTAATGAGCAATAACAAGATATTTCTGAGGGTGGGATCATGTGTTTAGATTTTTCATTTTTCACAGAGATAAAAAGCTTTGTGTTCATACAATGGCTCTGGCAGTGCCATTGGAAATACATGTGCTCTATTGGGGTGCAGGTTTGGTTGGCTTCAGCAATCCATTGGAGGAACCATCTTCCTGCGATGATTTCTCAGCTTAGCTTCTTCCCCACACCATAATGAGAGGATAATGAAATTTGACATCTGTCAACAGCATGGAAACAATTCACCTCACTTGCAGTGCCATTCTGCAACAGCTTCCATCAGGCTGGCAGCTGACATTGTCCCATCTTTGTTCCTATCCCTGGTCACATGTTTCCATTCTCTTTCTTGTACCAGTGCTGATGTGGCTACTCAGGAAGCTGCTCTGGTTGAAAATTAGCCCTACAGAAAGAAGTGATTAATTTTTAACTTGGTCTACCGTCTTGGTTAACTCATCACGTGGCTGTGTCTGAAGAGGGTGGAAGTGCAACAGTGCAGTCTTAGGCTGCCTTGAGCTACCAGAAATATGGAAAATCAAATCAAAACAGAGAATCAACTCCCAAACCCCAAGCATCTTTTAACTGGCAGAAATGCAAGCGGAACCAAACAAATGAACTCAGCTGACTGGTATCACAGGGCATCCCATTGAAAACTCCAAGGAGGGTTTGACCCACAGGCTCGTATACTAAGTACAATTTCTGTGCCCTGGAGTGATCACAGAATCACAAAATCACAGAATATTCTGAGTTGGAAGGAACCCATAAGGATCATGGAGTCCAGCTCTTATAGCCCTGCACAGGACCATCCCCAAGAGTCACACCATGTGCCTGAGAATATTGTCCAAATGCTTCTTGAACTCCGTCAGGCTTGGTGCTGTGACCACTTCCCTGGGGAGCCCATTCCAGTGCCCAACCTCCCCCTGGGTGAAGAACCTTTTTCTAATATCCAACCCAAACATCCCCTGATACAACTTCAGGCCATTCCCTCGGGCCCTGTCATGATCACCATAGGGAAGAGATCAGTGCCTGCCCCTCCTCTTCCCCTCACGAGGAAGTTGTAGACTGTGAGAAGGTCTCCCCTCAGTCTCCTCCAGGCTGAACAGACCAAGTGACCTCAGCCACTCCCCATACGACTTTCTCTCAAGGCCCTTCCCCATCTTTGTTGCCCTCCTTTGGACACTATAGCTTAATACCTTTCTCGTGTTGTGACTCCCAAAACAAGCTGAGGCTGCCCCAGTGCAGAGCAGAGCGGGACAATCCCCTCCCTTGACTGCCTGGCGATGCTTTGCCTGATGCCCCCCAGGACAGGGTTGGCCCTCCTGGCTGCCAGGGCACTGCTGACTCATATTCAACTTGCTGTCAACCAGGACCCCTAGGTCCCTTTCCATGGCCCTGCTTTCCAACATCTCATTCCCCAGCCTGTACGAACATCCTAGGTTGCCCTACCCCAGGTGCAAAACCTGGCACTTCCCTTGTTGAACTTCATATGGTTGGTGATTGCCCAGCCCTCTAAATTGTCAAGGTCTCTCTGCAGGGCCTCCCTGCCTTCAAGGAGGCGACAGCTCCTCCCATTTTGTGTCATCTGCAAACTTAGTATCCCCTGCAGTCCTGTGTCCAAGTCATGTTGAAGAGCACAGGGCCCGTGAAGGAGCCCTGCAGAACCTCACTAGTGACAGGTCACCAGTCTGATGTTACCCCATTCACTATTACCCTCTGTGCTCAACCCATGAGCCAATTGCTCACCCACCACATGATGTGTTTATCCAGCTGTGTGCTGGACATTTTGTCCGGAAGGATCCTGTGAGAGACAGTATCGAAAGCTTTACTGAAATTCAGAAAGATTACATCAACTGGTGATGCAGAGAGCAGACCTGACAGCCCAGCAAGGTTTGTGGTATTGGACATTGTTCTTCTCCAGTGTTTCTTTCTCCCTGAAAGTACTGTGGACCACACTCAGCCCAGAACTACTCACTTCATTTGTCAATAAAGGCTGGTTTGTGGGATTTGGGGAATCTCCAGCGGCCTATGACTTCAGCAGAAATTAGGGATTGCCAGCACATCTGGGATGTATTGAGTGACAAAAAGGACGATTTGGTCTCAGTCTGCAAGAGCAGACCAGATTTGCCATAGCTGTGCATCAAGGAATAAATTATACCTCCGATGTTAGCAAAACTCTTGAATCCGAAATGGGACAGTGATCTCAAAGCAGACTTTTGCTGTCATTAGACTCCTGCTTGTTATTCATCAGAGGTAAATTTGGCTTGGGGAGATCCACACATTCATGTCTGAGGCTAAACTGTCCTTCTTGCATTTTCTCTAATAAAAATGATGTTAAGGGCTCGCGCTCTCTCTCAAGACATTATTCTGGGAACTTTCAGCTCCTGGTCCTCTCTGTCAGGATTTGTAGTGCTACAATAGGCCACATTGTCCAGAGTTAAAAAACAAAACAAAACAAGAAAAACTCCAAAAAATACAACAGAAGGACACAGCTTTCCTAAAATAAATTTCCCACCTTTCTGCATAAGACTTATTCCTGCAAGTGTGTTCAAAGGGTTCATCTGGAAGCTCAACTTGACCCTGACTCAAGTCAGCAGAGTCCAGGCCATGTGAAGATGCCTATGCTGTGAATAGACTCCATCTGCACCCAGGGAGAGAGAGAAAGGTGGTTCATGACAGTAGGTAAATCGGACTGTGACTGGGCTGAATTTTCTTTTGCAAGTGCTGGTCTTTCTCCTCTGAGTATGCAGGAAGTCAAAGATGAGCTGGCTTTAAGGCAGATACTTAATTTAAATGCTGGGAAATACACTGCACCTTAACTCAAAAGGCTGGATTCCGTGAGGCTGGTACTGTAACCCAGGTATGAAGCTGTGCTCACCCTGCCTATGGAAACAGCCCAAAAGGCAGAAGCTGTTCGATTTCTCATCAGAAGCTGGGGATAAGATTATACTGCCCTTCTTCACTCTGAAGATAAGTCCATCTTGCTTTGAAAAATTCAGTGTATAGTTACAGAGGACGTAACTATGTGGAGGCCTGTATGGTATATGGAAATATTACGTGGTAATATATGTGCACTTAGCAGAGTCTTCACTCAGTAGGCAAATCAGTGTGATTTCAGGTACAACAGCAAACACGAGTTCCTTTTCAGATACACTTACGAAATATAGTAGTAGATTTAGCTCTTCTTTCATGGTAGTATTTAGAATTTGCTTTGGTCAGTGGCAGACTGTAAAACAAGAACAAAAGTGAATTTTCACACAAAAAGGCATTTGAAAATGAACGCTGCAG
This sequence comes from Oxyruncus cristatus, assembly GCA_013399855.1. NCBI lineage: Eukaryota > Metazoa > Chordata > Aves > Passeriformes > Cotingidae > Oxyruncus > Oxyruncus cristatus. The sequence goes on from VXAY01001701.1 coordinate 235,987, forward strand.
ATGTTAAAAGACCAGTTTTAAAGAAGTCTTTCCTAACAACTAGTCAGGACAGAGTTGAATTTTTTTCAGAACCTTTTCACGATAACTTATAAACACTCGTTTGCCTAGAAAACAAGGCTAAAGATAATTATATGCTGAGCAGTAAATAAACTCTCACTCAGAGGTGCTGCAAACTTGCTGTCACTTGGGGACACGAAAGTGGAAACATCCCTCTTTGACACTCTTGAAGGACTCCAGTCTGACAAAATCTGCTGTGAGATTTCATAACTTAAGTTCACTGCTTGGATTTTGAGGAGAGATATTTATATTTATTATACAGGAGTGCCAGTTAAAGCCAAGAGTGAAACACATGGACTCAATAAAGGCCCAGTTACGTGACCTTTGCTGTTTGCCAGGCTTTTAACTTGTGTAAGTAATTGATTACACTTTCATGAGATCATAATCAGAAGGTTGTTCTTTGGTAATGGTGTGCTAGAGGAGCTTTATCCTCAACTTCAAAGCCATCCTGTGAGGCTTAAGAACAAAGGGTTGCAAGTTTGAAGCATGGCCAAAATGAATCTGTGTGCATTATCCGTGTTTACCACCATTCAAGAAGTGGATTAGCGTATTCTTCATCTGTGAGCTTTTCCTCATCACATCGGATGAGCCACCATCTCTAAGGTTTACATTTGTGCTTTTAAAACTATTCTACTTAATTAAATGTAGTATCTGTTCAGATCTCCATCATAGGTAATCTAAATGGTTGGTAGTACAATCATTTCCCTAATTGTAAAGGTTTTATTGAAATTATTTGACATTCTCTGAAAAGAATTTTTTTGGTAATTATTAATATAAGTAAATCTATCCAAAGAACTAACTTGATGAGACAGTGTTTTTGTTTTTGTTTTTTTTTTTTTCTCCAAGAGCAGTAATTATTGCCCCCCTTTTTATTAGCTTTGGAGATTTTGAACATCACTGATCATGAAATCTCCACTGGAGAGAGTACTGATATTTTGCTGGGTGACCAAGAAGGAATTAGCCCTTGCTGTCCTGGAACAAGATTTAACTTTTCAGGAAAATAGCTTTTATGAATTCTCAGGATACCAGAACAATAGCTTTTGTTAAATATTTCAAGATAACTAAGGTTTGTGTATCTTTTACTTATTTAAGATTTGAACTCTTAATGCTGTTTTTGGTGTCCTGTTTATTTCTCTCCCCTTCCCCAAAGCAGAGTTATTTAATATTGATCTGTAAGATATGTGAGAAAACATTTTAAAGGAAACGTGCACCAGGCCTGGTTCATGCTGAGAAATATCATTCCTTTATAGAGATTTTCAAGGTGTAATTAACTGTGCATATTTATCAAAACTTGAATGATTTTGTCTCCTTGTAGCTTAATTTTTTCAAAAGTAACTCTAGTGAACCCTTAATAAAATACATTACAGAAAATCTGTTAAACGCAAGAAGTCTAAGTGTGCAGAGGGGTGCTCTTTTTGCAAGGTAGATTGAGCAAGAAACTCCCAGACTCTCCTCAACAAGGAGAGTAAATTTGTTGTGACTGTTTTTTAAGAAATCCTGCATGCCACATGCCTTTGAACCAGTGTGCTTTTACTTAGCATGGATCTGTTTGCCTGTATGCTGCTTCCCAAGGCTTTAGCCTTGTGCAATGGCCCCACTGTCCCCACTGCAGATTCCTACTGCATCAAGGGCTTGCCTCTGATCTAAACCAAAACTGTATTTCCATTAGCAGGCTAATGATGGACAGGAATGTGCAATAGGCTTTTCTTTGTCCCTCTATGTCAGGTAGCCTGCTTTTCCTGCACATGATGATGACTTCCAGAGTTAATGCTCTGCTGGTATACTTCGATTTTTTTTTTCACCTCTCTTTCTTTCAAATCCATCTCTTTCTGCCAAGCCCTTTGGCTCCCAGTGTCAGATTGGCTTTAAATGACCTCTTCAAATGCTAAGGGCTTTCAGAGCTCAGGGTCTGGTAAGAGAAAATATCAGCTCAAAGTGACTAAGTAGCTTCCCTGTTTCCCATGTCTCCCAAAGAGCAGACAACTGCCAGAAACTGTGCTAAATATAAACTAAATATATTATTTTGTGACCTCACCAAGCTTCTTGACAGTGACTTTTTCATGTTACTTACCTTTACTGAAAGTCCTTTTGCACTACTTGGAGCAAAAGGTAGTGTATTCTGCAAGGATTTCTGTCCATCTCTCCACTGCAAAGCATTCTTGGAGGCCTGTAGTGTCATCTTTCAGAATCTGAGGCTTCTTTTGATAGCAAACAAGAAATTCCTCTTTTCCAACTGTTTTCCAGCTGTTGGAGGATCTGATCTGCCATCCATGGTTGCATGCCACGAGAGATGGTAAACACCAGTTAACCATCTTCTGTTGATAAAATCTGAGAGTTTTTGTACCATTCTTCTCAAACCATTGAAACCACGAGTAGTTATTGTTGAAAGTTTCATGTAGGGATTCACTCCATTGTTAAAAAAGTCTTCCTTCTCACACATTGGTTTTCTTCAGCGTGCTGCGGTTTTCTTAATGCAGGCACAGAACAGGCTCTGCAGACTTGTGAGCATTTCACCACAGCATTACCTACTTACCACTATCACATAACGTATTTTTCTCTGAGATTGCCCATTTCTCTGAGTTCTAATTTGTGTCTTTCTTTTTTTTTTAGAAACACCAAACTTCCTTTTGTGTGTATCTCTGTGGTTCTTAATCCTGCTGTTTGGTCATTCCCGTACCCTTAGCAGCCAGGACTGGAATACAGGTTATTCTGTCTTCTGTGTAAACTGGTTTCCTCAGAGCATGTTTCTGTATCAGTTCATTTTGTTAAATATGCCTCCCATTTTGGGTCGGCCTTGTGAGGCTGACAGCAAGTCTCTGGGTGTCACACTGAAGTGCAGAAAATGGTTTACCCACTCTGTGACAGGACCAATTAACAGGTTAGGCAAAGCTGCTGTCCCTAGCAGAAAAAGAGGCAGTCTGTAGGCAGGCAGTGTACGATCTGCCTGTCTAAGGAGGCACCGTTATGTTGCTCATTACAGCAGTGTCTAGCCTGCACCACATTAACAAACTGTTCATATATATGTACATACTCATACTGTGGCCAGACTTCTCCGATAGCCTGGTATGCACAGTACGGGTACTCTTTGTTGGAATTCATCTCACTTTGCTTCATGTTTCATCTTGGAACATAGGCAGAACAACTCCTCTGACCTAATGTGGTTAATATCTTGGAGAAGCAATGGTCCTTGCTGTAAACACCTGACTAACACATACATTGTCTCACTTTATGATTTTATTTATGGCATATGCAGCTGTGAGCATCTGCTATAAATAATGAGTGGTAGAATCTCCTAGTGTGTGTGTTGCCAGAAATATTCATGGATCTGGGATAAAAAGGAACATTTTTTGATGTGTTTCTTTCTTTAAGTGAAAAGAAATTGGCATTAGAGTATATTTATAATTTAATTGATAACAGAACAGAACATTCAACACTGATCTCTCTAAAATAAATGAGAAGAAAATATAGTTAATTTCTTAAATCTACTTCCAAAGCTAACATACATTCACTTCGTAATTAGAAAGGGTGTAGGTTTCATTAGGTTATTGAGCTGTGACATACAGTTTAAGCCGCTCAGCTTTGTTTCAGGTACTAGCATTACTTCTAATCCTACATTTTTCGTGTAAAATGAAGAAAACGTAAAGCACAGTATTGTGAATTCCTTGATTAAATATGAAACAAAAAACAAGTCAGATACAACATGGCCTCTGAGTGATAAGAGAACTTCAGCACAGTGGATCTTGTACCGAGGAGTGGAGTTCTGTAGGAATTTTAACTGTATATCATTTAAAACGAAACTGCCGACAGATGTTTGCTACAATACTTGTGAGACGGCTTCGTTATTTTTATAACCTTTTAAATTCCTCTGATTTATAGAAAACAGACATTTAAAGTCCGTAAAAGTTAATCCTGATCATGGAATTATTTGCCTGAAGTGAAATTTCCCTCCATTGCAGAGCGCTTTACCTATATGGGGAACTGTTAAAGGGCAGCTGCACAGGGCTACCTGCTGCCTGAAAGGACCAAGTCCCCAGACTGTTCACACAAGGTCTGCAGGGGCCCTTGCCTCCGTTTCTGAGGGTCTCAAACAAAGATTTTACACAGAAATGAAAGCATATTCTTCCTCAAGTGCTTCATGAAGTCAAGCCAAAAGTCCTCTGTGAATGCAGAGTGTGCAGTTGTCAAGGATCAGTAATTTAATGGAAACCCCATTTCCTCCACCACCTCTGACAACAGCGTTCCTCTAAAATTTAGCTTCACTACCAAGTTTTGACCCTCACATACCAGAGAGTTCATAGGCTGGCTTAAAAAGAAACAAACACAAAAAACATGAGAATATCTTTATAATGAAAAAAGGATTATGAAAAGGTTATAGATTTTTCCCCTTTATCTCTCAACAATATCCAAGGAAGTTTGGTTCTCACTACTAGGTCACTCAGTGGCCACTTACAGCATAAATTATGGTAGTCACTAGACAATATTTTAATTGCACAGACCTATATCTTCAATTAACCATTATGACTAAATTTCATGGTAGGCTGAAGCACGGTAAATATTTGCTGAGAGCATGTTGTTTGCTTTTCAGTCATGATGATTAATGCAAGTTAATTGGCAATCAACTCCAATTACAGCAGGACTATATTGGAGACTGGATGTAGGGGTTGTGTCAAGACAGATTTTTTCCAAAGAGATAGGATTTCTGGCAGTCAAATCTTGTTTCAGATTAACAGGTTTGAGGAGTTAAACTACTCTACTTCTGCTGCTGTGCAGCCTCTCTAGACTATGATTTTTGTGCATAACTTTTATGTCAAAATTTATCCAACTCAGTCCAGCACATGATTTGCAAAAGTACTCAGCAGCACATGGCTCCGTAACTTTGCAGCTGGATCTACCTGAGGTGTTTCAGGTATTCTTAGATGCTATCATTTCAAGAAGTTTAGTTTTTGTCAAGTCAGCAGATGTACAAACCTCTGTACAGAAATGGTGAGAGCAGGTATCTCTCCCCACTGTGGCTTTCCTCCTGAGCAGCCTGTTGCTTGTGCAATGTCTCTTCCCATCTTTTTAATGTGTGATCAGAATGTACTCTTGCCTCAGGCACTAATCGCTGCTACACCTCTACTCTGGTTAGAGGAACTTCTTCCTTAAAAGGCGGTGAATATTGTGGCTCATGAAGCAGTTGGTCCCCTTTTCCACAGGGGACTTTCTTTTTTGTCTTTATCCTGAGGCGTCGTTTTGGCTCTGGAAAATGAAATTCGAGTCCTTTTCCTACTGATTGGGGCTCTGGCTCACAAGCTGACCTGCTGCAACAGTGCGGCTGCAATGGAAATACGGGAGTGGAGCTATTTGGTCTAGTTACCAGTTGTTGTTTACTAGAATAGTAAGAACATGATGTTTTAATATCCCAGGTCATAACTCATTATGCCCTGGTTTAGATATAACCAAACATCAAAGCTAACCAATGAGAAACAGACAGTGCAGCGTTGACTCACTCACTGCACTATTCTATAGATGTGTGGAGACATATAATTATTTTTCCAAACCAAAGTTTTATGTGAAAACAAAAATGTTCACAATCTGAATTTATGGCTTGTTTTCATATTTTGGCGTGGTATATTGTATTGGAAAAAAAAAATCTTTAATTAAAAGCAGCCCTTTGAACATAACCCCAGACTTCATTTTTCATCTCTGGTTTTACTGCTTCTCTCCATGTCCCCTCTCCCTCTCACATTTACTCCATGTGTTTAACTCACCCTTAAAACCTTCCATTGCTTCCTTCCCTATTGTTTTGCAAGTCCTTGTCTAACATCTCTCTGCCTACACAACACCCTCTGAAGACTGTCCAGGTACAGTGTAGCACTTCGTGCTGTTTGGGGTCACCTTACAACATGTTCTCACACAGTGAGTGGATGTGCTGCCACGGCTGATGAGGAATTTCATAACAACCTTTCTACTCAGGTCATGAGGGCTTTGCTGGTGTCATCAGGAGCTAAAGGGAGATGGTCTTTCACACCCTGCCAGGGCTTTTGCTCGAGTTAACAGAGCACAGAATCAGCTGAGGCTGATCTGAGATTAGACAGTCTGACTTCAAGATGATCTAGTCCACTGAAGCAGGGTCACTTACAGCCACTTGACCAGGACTGTTTTGAGTTAGGTTTTGAATATCTTCACAGATGGAGGTGCCACAACCTCTGGACGACCTGTACCAGTGCTCAGTCACCCACACAGTAAAAAGGTGTTTTCTCAGGTTCTAATGAAGTTTTCTGTATTGTGCCCATTTGCCTCCTGTCCTGACATTGGGCACCACTGGGCAGAGCCTGGCTCCGTTTTCTTTTCAGCCCTGTATTAGCTGTTTATACACATGGATTAGATCCTCCCTCAGCCTTCTCCAGGCTGAATGGTCCCAGCTCTCTCAGCCTCTCCCATACATCAGACATTCTAGACCCTTGATCATCTTTGTGGCCCTTCACTGGTCTCACTCCACTAAGTCCATGTCTTCCTTGTACTAGGGAGCCAGGTCATTACAGGGGAAAAAGGACAGTCTTCTGGCTAAGGACATTGACAGACATCTTGGAGACATAACTTAGCTACCATTTATGAGGCCAAATTTCTCATAAAACTTTTTATTTAATCTCTATTTCACTATTTTGAAGTAGACAGAACAATACTGACTGCTGTCAGTGACTTGCTGGATGTAAACACATTTTTGCCAGTGCCCATGGTAAGACCTCAAGGACTTTTCTGAGAACAGCAGGTAGAATTATCTGTAATTCCTTTAATGCTTCTTGGTAAGTGGGAAGTCACACTTTAGTATAAAAGGTTCATTTCTGCAGACACATGACATCGCTTTGCATTGAATATCGAGAGAGGCCAGAGTCCCATGGAAGAAAGTACCAAAGCCTACAGTCTTTGCCACAATCAGGTGCTTATGAGGAGTAGGATGAAGGTAGTGGAAAGTATTTTTTAAATCATGCCAACACCTTTTGGGAATTGCCAAAACAAATCATTTATGTTGCAGTTAATAATGAGTGACATGAAGCCAATTTGGTAGGAGAACTCTCAGCTCCACCCTTGGAACAATTTAATGAACGGAGGTTGAACAGGGCAGTAGGCAAGGAATGTGTCCAAGCATGGCACTCCAGCAATGTGGCTACTCATTGCCTGGCACTGTTTGCCCAAGGCAGTGTGCTGTGCTGTGCAGATCAGCCAAGAGCAAGCTTGGATAATCTCATGCCACAGTTGCATCATGCACGTGGGCATGCTCTTTAAACTGCACTCTTGGTGCAGGCAGGTCACCCAGGCTCACCATCATTTCCAGGAGGATTCTGCACAAAAAAAAGCCTTAAGAATTAGCCTAATCCTCATATATTTGTTGTCTGCCAGATAAATAGTGCAGATTGTAAAAAAAAGTCTTCTCTATATAACATTGTCCACCAAATGGAGGCCACTTTCCTTGCTGATATCCTGCATCCTGATTACTGTACAGTCATTTGTAATATCTGAAGGAAGAGGAAATTACCTGAAAATTATACTTAGATGAAGGTAAGAAGAATACTCAAGGAAATTATGATCATCATCATGGCTAAGCTTCGCGAACGAAGATTTGGGAAGAGCTCTACCCACGTTTGTTGCAAGTGCGTTGGTGGCTAAAAAGGCCAATACGAGATAGGCATGTCCGATTGCAGAAGGCACAACAGAAGACTCCTTAGATGGTATATCCTGCAAGGCACGATTCTTTCTGCATTGTCTTTTCTCCTCAAGGGTGATCCTGCGTGCTTTCTCAAAAGCATCAGCAGTGTTGTAGATGGTGTGTCTCCAGGCCTCCCGACTGGAGGCCAGAGTAGACCAGTTATGGTGGTCAATATGGCCAAGGCTGAGATGTTGTTTCAGGGAGTCCTTGTATCTTTTCTTCGGGGCTCCTCTCTTGCGGCAGCCGGTGGCAAGTTCACCATAAAGCACAATCTTGGGGAGGCGGTGGTCCTTCATCCTGGAGACGTGCCCTGCCCAACGCAGCTGTGTTCTCAGTAACATGGCCTCAATGCTTGTGACTGCTGCTTGTTCCAGAACAGAAGTATTGGTCACATAATCTGTCCAGTGGATGTTTAGAATTGTACGGAGGCAGCATTGATGGAAGTGTTCTAGGAGACGCAGGTGGTGGCGGTAGATGACCCATGATTCAGAGCCGTGTAAGAGAGTAGACAGCACTATGGCTCTGTAAACACTGATCTTTGTGCTTTTCTTCAGGTGTTTATTTCTCCAGACTCTTTTATGCAGCTTTCCGAAAGCACTGTATGCCTTTGCTAACCTGTTGTCTATCTCCCTGTCAATCTTACCATCCGAGGAGATGAGGCTGCCTAGGTAGTTAAACTGCTGCACTGATTTGAGTTCTGTTTGGCCAATGGTAATGTGGGGATCATGGGGGACTTCCTGAGGTGCAGGTTGATGGAGAATTTTTGTCTTCTTCAAGCTGACTTCCAGCCCAAAGAGCTCAGCAGCGTCTGCAAAGCAGGATGTTAAACGCTGCAGGGCTACTTCTGTGTGGGCAACAAGGAAAATCCTTCTGTGTGGGCAACAAGGGAAATTATAGAAATAAATAGAAATTATAGAATGGCATAACGAAAAGTGTAGTATTTTTCTGCTCTAGTTTATATGCTAAATAGTTTTTTTATATGCTAAATAGTTTGCTTCTGTGAATGCAATTAAAATAAATATAGATTTTTCATTTATTTTGTCATAGGCTGAGTACTACTACGAGTTCCTGTCTTTGCACTCTTTGGATAAAGGCATAATGGCTGATCCGACTATAAATATCCCCCTGCTTGGAACAGTTCCTCATAAAGCATCAGGTTTGTGCTGATATTATAAATTATGTTTCTGTAAAAAATATTCTACAGCCAGTGAAGTATAAATATTTTATTATGAATTATGAATTTTTTTATGAATTGTGGTTCTGAAGTTTATTGCCATGCTGCTTGGCATTGAACAGTTTGTGAGTGCCTTGCCTGAGTACAGCAGCATATTTTGTCTGAGCCAAGTCACATGAAGCTTTTATGTGTAGATAAATCAGCAGAAACTTGTGCCTCAGTTGTACATTCTTGGTCCTTCGCTGGAAGTTATATCTCCACAGCAGAGGCTGAGCCCAAGCCAGTGTGAGTGCTCCAAGAGCGCGATGGAGCATAGTGAGCTGATTAGACTATAAAAGCTTTCCATGAGAGATTATTGAATCCACTTTGCTCCGAAGTGGATAAACAACAGTTTGTGTGATCTGTTTCAGGGCTCGTACATGGTAGGCTCTGGAAGAAAGGCAGAAATGTATATCTGGATGAAGTACTGTTTCAGTGACTGTGGTTTCGTGATTTGCCTTAGCCATCCTAAGGCCATGTGGGATAAAATGGGAAAGAAATGAGAAATGAGAAGGAGAACAGGAGGACCAGGCTTGCACTGATGTATAAGCTTTCATCTTTGAGCAGTCTTTCTTCCTCTTCTCTTTTTCAGTGGATACATTCTGAAAGTTTGTGTTTAATATTTTCCATTTTTTGGTTTGTAGTAGGTTGGCATTGAAGTAATGTTTCAGTACAGCTTTTTGCTGTGACACCTGGAATTTAACATTAATGATTGGTCTCTCCATTCAGTGTGGATTGAGCGAGTGGGTATTGAAAATAGATTTGGGTGAGAGGCACTATGATACTTGTACCACAACTGCTGCAATTAAATTGGTTGTGAGCCTGATAAATGTCAAGTAAAGACATTTAAAAGCAATTAAAAAGCCATGAAAGCCAAGTTCTTGTTAAGCATTATTTCCATCTCCGTATAAAGCAGGTGAGATATGTGGGAAGCTCTGCACTCAGCATCCTCTAATATCAGCTAGCTTCTACTTTAATTTTAGCTATCTAGAAAGTCTCAACCAAAATTACCGCCTTCTGACTATGCTTAGGAAAGCATAATCTACAAGTGCAGGGAGGCTGGAGATGAGATCTCATAGTTACAGCGGAAGGTCTGTTAGTCATCATGACAGGAGGTCTGATTAAAGCCGAAAAGGACTTACCCAGTTGGCAGCACAGAAAAATGGTTTCTCATTGAGTGCAGCCTTGTCCTTCTCTCAGCTTTCTCTAATTCAGTATATCCTTAAAGAGATGAGGTACCAAATTGTCCTCAGATTTAAATTAGATTTAAATCACCTAGGTTCCTTAGATTCATTTGAAATCCCATTCCCAAATCCCAGGATTGCTGCCTGATTCAGTGCTCATACCCGTGAGTATTGCTACACCTAGATACATGGTAAGATGTTAAGAAGGCTGCAGAAGATGCTTTTCACTGGGAGCTTAAAGAACTAAGACTACTCAGCTTCTCCAAAAGAAGACATTTGAGAGGAGTGTGGGTACGTGCCCAATGAGAAGCAGCTGGGTACTTGTTTCACAGGGCAGGCCTGTGAAGATTGAGTGGTTCAATCTGAGGTCAGCAAGTTCAAAACAAAGTGAGGCGTTGTTGCAGCAGTGATTAACATCTTGAACACTACACTCAGGAAAGTAGAACCACCTATTGGTCTGTGCCCAGAAGCAATGTAGTGGCCTGTGACTGAGAAAGAGCTGGCCTCCTGAGTGACCTGGGTCAGCTCCTGCTGTCCCTGTCTGAACCAAGCAGTGCAGTGCCTTGCTGGTGCTGCTGGTACAAGCTGTGACCAGGCTGCTTCTGCCCAGCCCACTGGCCAGGCTCAGGAGACCTCCTCTCCCTGCCTACTGCTGCTGTTGAGACATTAAAATGTAACTGCTGAGCATCTAAAGGTGCTGAAACTCTGTCCAAGCTTGGTGGCAGAAACCGGTGCCTTCTCAGGGTACCTTGTCTGGGTGCAGCAGCTCTGCTCACTCTGCCATGCTGGTAGAGAGCAATAGTGTGCTGCAGGGCTGTGCACTTCTCCACTCTCCTGTGCACTTCTCCAGACTCCACTCTTCTCCAGACCCTTCATGCCCGCTTCTGTTGGGATTGGTCATTCAGAGATGTCCCTTAAGCAGTCCCACCCCCGAGACTATAGGTTGTTCTTGGTGGTTGGTTTGACGTATTCACTGAAGTGGGTAAAGCAATTGCCTGCAAACTTGAAGGACTGCGCAGAAACACAGAGTTGCTCTCAGCCTGCTTCTACTGAAGGAAATTTTGTTTCCTGAACAGAGGGAAAAGGCATGAGCTCCCAGAGAAAAGGGATTAAACGTACATCCTCCATATCCCAGGAAAGCATTCTAATTACTACCTAACGCTAAATTAGGTATAAGTCACTAGGTTTCCTTAGGTTCCTTTTCATCCAGAGTGATGTGTCTGTGCCTTCTTTTTAAATATCGCACCCATAATTTTATTTTATCAAGAGTACCATTTTTCCTGCACTTAATGGTGTTATCATATTTAAGTATTATTGCAATATCCAAACCAGAAAAATTTATAGAAAGTAACTTTTTTCCCAAAATTTATAAGATGTTTTTGCAGAAGTTGTATGAGAGCCTGAAAAATTTAGACTCAGAAATTATCAGCTCAACTTAGAAAATTAAATGCAGGCTTCCAGCTTGTTTTGGTGTATCCTTAGATAGCTCTACATAAGTAAATGCCTCATCTGCAAGCAAAAGTATGTTTGTGTTATGATCTCTGTGCTGCAGACTGTTGGGTTATATCAGTAAATGAGCACAGGCTCTTCTCTTGTGCTGCTGTACTTCTAGTCCTGGAGCCACCTGTGAAGAAGGTGATCTGTGTGTCTCTGTATTACAAGTTTTCATCAATGGCATTCCTCTGAAGCTTAAATATAATTATAATCCACTTTTTTAGTATTTTAATGTATGCTTTTATATGTATATGTGTGTATGTTGTTGTTGTTATTGTTATTGTTGTTGTTGTTATTATTATTATTATTATTATTATTATTATTATTATTATTATTATTATTATTACTACTACTACTACTACCCTTTTAGTGGTTCAGGTTGGATTTCCTTGCCTTGGAAAACAAGATGGGGTTGCTGCATTTGAAGTGAACGTGATCGTAATGAATTCAGAAGGCAATATTATTCTCCAGACCCCTCAGAATGCCGTCTTCTTTAAAACCTGTCAGCAAGGTAACACTAAAGAGAACATGCTGGAATGCTGTTAGACCAGGTCACCTAACAGTAAGATCTGTAAGACCAGGTTTCATATTTCATTCAGGATAAGAGCTAGAGAGGATAGAAATAAACTATTCACAAAAAGTGTAGGAATTGTGGTGAATTCCTGGCTGTTCTTAGTACGTGTTTGCTAACCCGTTTCTTACTGAACTCCCTTAGCAGACTTACACTAGGTTGGAGACGTTTCTCCCTCCTCCCATTCACTTTCATCACATCAAGGACATTGATAGAGATATATCATGTGAAAAGCCCCTGTTACCAAATGATTTGAGGTTCTTGGCGGAGAGCTGGTCCTGTGAAAGCAGGCTGAGGCTAACATTTCCAAACATGGCACATAATTTGGAGAACTGAACTTCTGGGAACTGTAGTGGGGACACTGGTATCTGTTAATGCTGTCAGTGCCTTAGTTCCAGCTTGGTGCCCTTAGTTCCTTAAATCTCAACTTGCACATCCAAACTGAATGCAAAAATACTAAATCAAAATTTCCGCAAAAGTTGGCTTTTCCTTCTCTGTAGCTCAAATGCAACCTCTTGGCTTTGGATACAGATAAGGTGTTGGAAATTGGTGTTCAATACTTGCAGTTATCAAGCAGTAAGCACAGAGAGGACATGCTGGAAGAAGAGGAACTTCATGAAGTTATTGCAGTGTTTGCTTGGAAAAGAGAGCACAACCCAGCTATGAACCACAAACACTGTAATAAGACTTTTTGGATTAATTTGATTTACCACAACCAACTGTAATTATCACTTAAAAATGAGTCTATGGAATCTGAAAAATCAGTGTCTAAGACAGTTATCCCATATTGTGTGCAGTTGTGTCAAATTAACCCATGACAGGGCTGATGTATATAGAACAAGATTTTTATTCTTCTCTGATTAAGTCTTCATTCACGGTACCACAATTTCTTCTTCTCACTCTTTTCTCTAATTGGCTGTAGTGTGGCTTCAAAGAGTGAGCAGCAGGAACAGGAGCTGTTTATTCTTTGAAACCTCACTACACCTAAATAGCAAAGCTGCTTGTCTCCTTTGAAGCCTTACTGCTGCCCATTAGCCCATGGAAAATGGAGAAGGGGGAGAAGAAGTGGGCAGAGAAAAAGGAAGGAAAAGGGAGGCTTAAAGGAAGCAAAATCAATCAATCAGATCTAATGTATGAAGTTGTGTGTCTGTTGTAAATACTACACAAAACTTTCTTTTTTTTAATTATCTTTTTATTTTCAGTTTAGTATCTTTTGTTAAACTTTGGAAATAGCATTGGAGGTATTATAATAGGGACAGCAGAGTTACAGGTCTGTATTGTGGGAAACAGTGGCTTAAACAGAAAGGGCTCCAAAATCAGTTTAGTTGTAGCATTCATCCAAGTTATCATTTCTGTGTTATTAGTTGTTGTTACTGTTTTTACGTGAGTTGTAGTATTTAAAAATTAAGCAGTATTACATTGTGTGGCCTGTCAAGAAACCTGGAGTTGATTATTGTCCCAGTCCTTTGTTCCTGGAGCTAGCTGAGAGACACAAGGATGATTTTCCAGACTCTAGAGGTGTGCAGAGGAAGAGTTTTCTCATCTCCTCTCTTCCAGCCCATACTGGGATAACTCCCGTTCCTTCCCTTTGTCTGGTAAGGTGGACATTGCAATGTTTTGGGACAGATGCTGAGAAGGATAAGAATGTCCTTATGGGTTGGTGTTTAGAGTAGAGGTCAATTTCCTTCCTCTGAAAGACATCATGTGGTGAGGAGCTCCAATTTCTCCTGCCGGGGCCCTGGTCACTGCTTCCAGTTATTCTTGGCCACACAGAAAGGCCTGTGCCAGAGGAAGTGAGGGGATCAAGGGAGCAATTTTGTGGGATAAGAGAAGATTTGTTGTGGCTAAGAGGTGGCCACACAAAAAGTTATGTTTTCCTATTTTTCTACTTGAAATGGTATGTATTTAAGCATGCATTTTTTTGTCATGAATAGCAGCTCTGTATTCAGTTACAAAAAGAGAAGCATTTCCAGAAACAGTCATACAGTACGGTGTTGGAACACAGTTGGACTGAAAAGCCTTTCCTACTATTACTACTGCTGTAAACAGCTTTACTTGTAAGGAATATCATTTTACCTCAGAGTTTTTGAGCCTTGTCATTTGGAGTGTCACATGGCAGAGTATGGAGATGAGAAGGTCATGCCTCACTAGTAATGTTAAGTTTTTCTGATGTGAGTAGGCAGCCTCTCCTGCTTGCCTTGTTCTCTGTGAGGTATCTTGGAAGGTATTTTTGAGTAATTCTTTTTTCTACCCAGCAGACGTGGTTTTATGGGGTTCCATAGGGTTTGATTTAGTTTGCCTCTTGTTCAGTGGACACAGGTGTTTTGAGGATAGTGGTGGAACCCAGAGGTATTTGTCATCTTTGTATAATCCTGCCAGTGTTGCCAAATGCTTTTTTTGATCAGTAATTGAGATACGAGTGAGAGTTGGATGATGATATATATAGGACCATTGTGCAGGAATGCTTTCATCTTCCTTTCTGGCCTTCTTTCATTTAGCCTTGTAGCTGATGCTTTCATATGAATACGAATTTCATCACTTTGTCACCCCAATAGTAACAGATGTGGTAATTAATGCAATACAAGTTGCACTGCAGTCTTTTTAGGCTGCAGAAATTGAAACTGGTCCTGCACACTGAGGACAGGTCTAACCAGCCGTGCAAGTATGGCCTGAGTTGCCTGCTCATATCCACACAGAAGAGAAAGTGGATTGAGCAGAGCATCCACATTGCTCATGCGCTCATGGAACAGCAGAGCAGGAAAATGCACAATCTGTCAGCAAGCACATCGCACATTTGAACATGTGATGAAACCTCTATTTGTAGACTACTACAAAAGAAACTAATTTCTCTTGAAAAAGTCTTAGCTGAATTTCTGTTTCTTCATTATTTGTGTCAAAGAAGTATATTGATCCTACTGAGAGCTGGCTGACAGCATTTAATTAAGATTGTTGTTGTATTTTATGAAGCGGAGTGTCCAGGAGGATGTAGAAATGGAGGATTTTGCAACGACAGACATGTCTGTGAATGTCCAGATGGATTTTATGGGCCTCATTGTGAGAAAGGTAATTAAAAAAAAAATCTCAACTGTCTTCTTTACTATAACCTTAACAGAACTGTATCTCCTGCATCTCTTCTAAAATTAAGAATGGCCTATTCTGAAGATTTCATATATTTTGAGTCCACACATTTAAGAGAATTACTATTATCATTTGTCATCTAATGAAAATATTAATTACTTAGAAGAAAAATGTTTTCTCTTTAAGAGATTGCTTTTAACAAAAACTGACACAATAGTTAAGTGATCCTTAATCACAAGGAATCCATCTGGCAAAAAGATTAAATAAAATTTTCTGGTAACGAGGACTAGCTGGGAAATGAAGCACAGGACTTTAGTTGCTCTGTATTTGTGTATTTGTTTATTTGGAGATAAGATCTGATTTGTAGGCAGGCTGAAAGCAGATACGGGAAGATGAATGAAAGAGTTTCTCTTTCCCCTTCCTTAGTGGATAATAGCCCCAAATGATATTTCCAGGAGTGAAGGACCAGGGAATTGGTGTGACTTGGCAAGGAAACTAGATCTTCTTTCTGTCCCTCCCTTCCTCATCCCCCAGTGGCAGTCCCCCTCTGGGGTGACTGGAGATGGAGCAAACCATCCCCATGGACATCCTACTCCAGTACAATCCTTCACCCCCAGATAATCTGGCTATATCAAAAATATTAAGTACAAATGATCAGGGACTGTTCTCTGGCCTGGGGACCAACTGGCACAACTTACATTCATATGTTTAACAAACTCTTACCCTCCAATGAATCCACTACAGACTCCCTCTTGGGAGGAGCCTGTGGCCACTGCTCGTCCCAGGACTATGACTGGGAGGGTTTGCTGGTCAGTCAGGGACAAAGCCAAGCCAGGAATGACACCAACAATTTCACAAGATGGATGATCCTTTGCCCCCATTTGGCCCCATGGCTGGACACTGTCTAACTCATTAGTATGGGCCCAACTTTGCTGCATGTTCCAATTGTGGGCAATCACAAAATGAAGCATTGCCCCCTGACATGCCTCCATGAAGAGCCCTGTGGGCTGGCCACAGGGCAGAGAGGTCTTGGGAGAGAACAGGGGCTCCAGAGAAGCTGTGGAGCTCTAGAGAGAGCATACAGGAGAGTTTGGCCATACAAAAGGCTTCCCTAGCCTAAATTAGGTAACCGTGTTTATGCACATGTATGCAGAGGGAGAAGGGAAGGTTCGCTGTAAAGCCTGCCTGGGAACCCCACGTTGTTACTGACCCCTCTGAGATTGTCCTGCCTTCACAGCTGAAGCACCAGAATCCAGTTACAGAGAGGACTTGTCTGGGGGTATTTTAAATATCCAGAGGGTGTAGGTGTAAGTCGGTACTTTGTGCTCCCCTGTCTGGTATTAAACTGTACAAGAAGCAATTTCTGCTTACATATGGAATCAGATTTGAACTTAATTTAGCCTTCAGTTTTCAGTAACACTGTACCCAAATTGCCAGATACAAACCAGAGATGTAATCGACTTAATCCACTAACAGAGGCACTTTGCAAAGGTGACTTAGAACAACCGGCAGAAGGAAGAGTAGTTTAAGGAGCTGATGTGCTGTGTATTTAAATATCCAGTTGCTCTCACACCAGCAATGTTGTTTCTGCTCCTCCCACTCCTCAGCACTGTGTGTTCCTTGCTGCATGAACGGTGGGCTCTGCATCACCCCCGGCCTCTGCATCTGCCCCCCAGGCTTCTACGGCATCAACTGCGATAAAGGTAAGTGCCAGCTAAAACCCCTCAGCCTCTGCCTCCAGCAGCCTCTCTTTATTCACCTGAGGTGGATTATGAAAAGTTAGGTAAGCAATAAGTAAATAAGTTTTAAAAATTTTGTGATTCTTCAAATATGTGCTCTAGCACAGCCTGGCAGCTGCTGGAATATAGGGATTTCAAGGCAATCAGATACTCCAGCTCTGCAAAAGGTAATTAGATGACTGCTTCTGTTGGTTCACTGAAAAGCTGTGGATGCTATCCCAAAAGTCACGTATTTCTAGGGGGGGGGAAAAATATCTCTATTTGAACTCTAGTTTCTTGTTGTAAAATTAGTTTTCCTAATTATTTAGTGCATTAATGTGCTGCATCTGGACACGTGAAAAATAAGCAGGCTATTCATTTTTTGTTGCTGCATTGTGGCTCATGAAGGATAAAAATGAACAGGCAGTTGTTCAGAACAGTAATTTGGAATAGTCCAAGGTACCATGTGAAAAAAAGCTAAGTGGTTTCCTGCAGAAATAAAACTGACCTGCTCATGGCAGAGCAGAATATCATTCTGCGTTTATTGTTGCAGGACTATATGAAGTTAAGACTTAGTGAAAAGGTCCTAGAGGACTTTTTGGCAAAATAATAGGAACCTTCCCATTATGCTGCACAAGCTGTTGTCAGAGTCCACCTCGCTTGTATTTAGTCTTTGAACAGACTTTTGCCACATTTAAAAAATGTTTCAAAAGTGCACTGTAATTAAATGTTCCCAATGTTTTGAAGGATTAATGTGAATCCCAGCTGTTTGGTGAAAAATTACATCTAACACAATGTAAGTAATTTGGCAGGTGAGAGACAGAGTATTTGCATCTATGTCACCACACAGGAAAACTTACAAAGGTTTCTTTCTAGTCAAAGCATTAATTAAGAACTGTAGCAAAGTATCCTCTTGTAGAAGTAGCTTCCAGTTCTAGGCTCCTTTCATCAAACACTGACAGTTTTAGTAGCAATAGGACCTTAATCGTTCAATGAGCTTTATATGTGAGGATTGATAAAGATGTCACACAGTCTGTCCTCAGAGAGCTCATTGCTGTATTATTCACTTGTTTCTCACTACATTGACTTGTGTGTGTGCCCGTGTAAAGCATTACGTTGGAATAACTACATTTCACTCTTCCTATGAAAACCAGATGAAAAGAGGCTAATCCTACTTTTTAAAGCCTACTAAATGTTTATTTATGATGAGCAACAGAAAACATTAAGTCCAAGTCAGGCTTAGTTCATATCAATGACTTAGTTAATTCCTCTTTTATTTGTTTCAGCAAACTGCACAACAACCTGTTTCAATGGAGGGACATGTTTCTATTTGGGAAAATGCATTTGTCCTTCAGGCTATGAAGGAGACCACTGTGAAATTAGTGAGTAGCATCTCTGTGTCCTTGCTTTCACTTATGTCGCCTTCTTCTAGCATCAATGCCTGAATGATGACATACAACCTGCCTCTTCTTGGCTCACAGCAAGGGTTCTCATATGGCACTTTGGGACCCTCAGACTCAGATACCACATGCCTCCTAATGAGTTTCCTACTTAAAAGTTTGATTCATTCATCTCATCCCCTGCCTAGTTTTGTTTTCACTAGTAACCAGACTTGGTAACAATCCTCAAGCTGTAAGTGTGCAAGCAATACCCTGTGACAGATGTGCTGCTGCAAGCCTTCATGGGGCATCTATTTTCAAACATTATGGCAAATCACACTTGGGCACAGTAGATTAGGCTTGACCCCACAACTCTGAAAGAGCTACTATAAGCTGGGAATGAAAGGGTTTGGAACAAAAGGAGGATTGAACCATAAGAGCTGAGAGCTTCCATATAACATATTAAGTTGCATTCAGAAGGCAACTTGGGAACGTACAATTTGATCTCATTCTTTCTGGACTTAGAGATTTTAACAGGACACTGTGCAAGACACTTCCCCTGTTGTAAATAACCTCACTCGTGCTCCCTAGCACCTTCACAGGAGCGTAGAGACCAGGATTTAGTCTGGGGTATGTAAATGCTGATTTTTTAATATGCATCAAGACAAGCTCTTCTCACAATTAGGAAATTTGTATCACTTTGGAAACACTTGGAAATAAACTCTAACTTGCTGTCAGCCAGTACAGTGAATTACTGTGCAAAGAAAGAACACAGATACTGTAAGACCTACATTTTGTTCAGTATGTATGTGTAGATAAATTTTAGGTCTATGTGAGTGTTTACCATATCTCTGTGCATTACAAGGCATTTTCAACTCCTTTTTACCTTATCATAACTTGAACCAAAAGAAGCAGCAAATCTTTATTGTTTTTAAGTTAATTATTGCCCTTTGATATGTGTGGATCACATGCCACAAGAACAACAGTGTGGGTTTCCACTGGATTAACAGGGGTTCACTTACATCAAGTTCATATTGACACTCTAACAGAACCCCATTGCTTTCTTCAGTCCCCAAAAAGTCAACTTTGTTGACATTTTTCAGGTGAAAATTAAAGTTTGATTCAATGAGAGAAGCATGTATTTTATGTTGATGGTGTTTTTTTGAAGAGAAATCTTAGAACCGATACTACAGCATGTATAATTAAGGGCAATAAATTTAATTGATCTGTCTGAGGAGCTGAAGCTCGTTGTTGACTGCTGCTTGGGATAGGTGCAACTGCTTTGACTTCTTGCAAAGGCTTACCTGTGAAACTCAAAATAATTAAAATACAGGCAGTAAACTAGTTCCTGTACAAAAGAAAGGAAGAAAAAATCAGGATAACAGTATGCTAAGAGTTAAACTGGGGTCACATCAGTGAGAGCAAGGAAAGCTATGCACTTGCCTGGGCTCTTGAAAAGCTGGGATGGCAATTGTTAGGCCATAATTGACAGCTGCCACCACCCCTGGGCACTGCAGCAGTGCCAGCACGACAGCATAAGACTGCAAGAAGTGCTAGACAGGGCTTTGAAACACCAGAGGAGAAGCACAACTAAGTCTTTTCTCTTAGATCCAGGGCCAGCTACATTCAGTCATGGAGGTCTTAAAATAACAAGGGGAGAAAACCTTGCAACATGCAAAAAACCATCTTCTGCAAGCTGAAAGTTTTGTTGTTTCAGTTTTTTTAATATTGTGTGAAGGTTTTGAGTGCTTGTCTAATAGCTGAATCACTCTGTAAGACTCCTGGAAAATGTACTGCATGTCTACAATACCAACAGGCATGCACAGTCTTCCAGATTTTTTCTAGTGATAGGTATGCATTGTCTCTGATTAATGTTTCACTTTGATTCCAGAGAGTTTCTTTTTGTTTTGGATTCCTCCTCTGTTTGTCATCAGCTGTTTCGTTGCTTTTTCCATTTCTCAGTCAATAATGGAGAGAATTATTACTCTTTCCTTCATTCTGTCCCTACATCTTAGTGTGAAGTTATCTGAGCTGTACTGACCCAAATGCTTGCCTAATGCAACCTCTTGACCCATATTTTCCAGATTTATTTCAAGAGCTAGGAAAATTCATGGGTTTCCTTAGCTTTGCTCCTTTCGATCATTAATTACTTGGAATGCAAATGTTTGCAAATTAGGAGACCTATAAGTTCTCCCTCCAGAGGCTCCTGGAGGGAGATGGTGTTTTTGCAGAAACTCTCCTTAGCACAGTTTGTTCCATCAGCTGTTTATGAAGTGTTTTTCCGGGCTATTAAAATAATTACGTACATTAGGAACAAGTGTTTCCTTTATATCGACAGTACCCACGTGCATTACAGAGGTCTGCAGAGGTTGAGGGCAGATCAAGCACTGCCTGGGGTGTTGAGCTCCCAAGGGGGCAGTCTGTGATCATGAATGAGATTTTCAGCACAGCCAGCTAGTGTTGATGCTTAAATTATCATGTGCACATCTCAGTTAACACCCTTCTTAAAAAAAAAAAAGGAAACAAAATTAAAGGAGTTTACCACGCCAGGTTCCACTTTTTGTTTCCTCACAGATCCAGATAATACTAGGGCTAAATCTAGGACAGGGGTTTTTTTATCTCTTTTCTGAAGAATCTAGAAAATGTAGTGTCATTGGAAAAGATGAAAAATGGTTTTGGATAATAATGAGAAAAGCTGGACTAGTACATACGGGTATCAAGGAGGGAAGGGACTACTGGTGCAGTTCCTGGTGGCCCGAGAGTGCCCAGGGAGGTGACAGTGAGCCTCCCTCAGCATGGAAGTGATTAAGCTCATGGGCTCTGTGCTCCCCTTCCTGGACTGAAGATATAATTAATTAAGTAATGCAGACAAATTTGAACAGGGTATTGGCAGTCTAGTGATGGGACACGTGTTGTTAAGTTTGAGGAAGGTCTTTGGTGTGAGCCATGCCCAGCAAGAACTTGACTGTGGATCTCCTCCACCAAGGTGGGCCTCCTCCGTCACAGGCGATCAGAAGCCTTCCTATAACAGCACCACCAGACCCTGCTTCTGCCTTTGGCAAAGCCTCTGTGGGAGGGAAAGTAATTTCCGGACCAGGAGCCTTGAAAAATATCTGCCAGTTCTAATTACTGTTAGCAAAGTTCCTCTGTTCTTATCGAACAGGGAAGAAGGGCATGCTTTTTTAATGTGCCTTTAGTTTCTGAGCCGCCGTGTGGAACATCCCTCATTGCACCATCCATAGCACCGTGTTGCTCCACAGCCTCTAATACAAGCTGACAGGCCAGGCCAATTTATTGTCTGCAAGTAGTGGCCATACCTGTCAGTCCTTGAGTATCCTGGATGCCACCAGATTTTTTTCTGCTTGTACCCCCAGGTTTGGATCCCACTCTTTGCAACTGCATAGTCTTGGCAGTGCTGCCTCCCCCATGAAGGCTGAGGAGAGCGGGAGGCAATACTAACTGGTCACATGGGGGATTCTGTGAAGTCAGAGTGGCACAACTTGCAAAAAAGCTGCAAAAGCTGCAAGGTCACGTGGGCCAAATTATTGTCACATTTTCAAAGCAGAAGAATGCATATACATTGGAAACACAGACTTGCAACAGAGTCTTCCTGGTCACTCATATCAGCATCTGATAAGTTTTTCAGGTACAGGGCAAGCTTCTTAGAACCACAGAATCAGCCAAGTTGGAAAGGACCCACAAGGATCATAAGTCTAACTCTTAGCGCTGCACAGGACCATCCCCAAGAGTCATACCATGTGCCTGAGAGTATTGTCCAAACTCTGTTAGACTTGCTGCTCTGTGACCCTGCCTTGTCTCTGTCACTGTTTGTGAGATGACCATCCTCATCCTGTAACGGACCAGTGATATTTCTAATACTGACTATTTTCACGAATGTATTTGAAAAATCTCTTTTTATTGTCCCCCACATTTCTGTCCAACTTCAACTCCAGTTGAGCTTTGGCCGTGCTAATTTTCTCCCTACAGTGGCAAGCAGCATCTCTGTATTCCTCCCATGTCACTTGATCTTGCTTCCACTGAGCATACACCTTCCTTTTTTGCCTTATCTCCAAGAGAAGATTTCTGTTCAGCCAAGCCAGCTTTCTGCCTCGCCTGCTTGTCTTATGACATTTGGGAATTGCCTGCTCCTGTGCCCTTAAGAGGTGATGTTGAAAAAGTGACCAGCACTGATGGACCCCAGCACCTGCAAAAACATTTTCCCAGGGGACCTTTCTCACTAATTCCCTGAACAGCCTGAAGTCTGCTCTCTTCATGCCCAGGGTTGAGGGCACTTTTCTTCCTGTCAACAGAGATTTTAAACTCGATCCCTTTGTGGTCACTGTGGCCAAGATGGTCACCAATCTCCACTCAGGAGATCCACTCTGTTGACAAACAGCAGATCAAGGAGGGCATTTTTCTGAGTTGACTCCCTTAGGACCTGTTCCATAAAGTTGTCATCCAGGTTTTTTAGGAATCTTCTGGTTGGGTTGTACCAGCTGTGTGATGCTTCCAGTAAATTTCTGTCAAGATGAAGTCCCCCATAAGGACAAGGGCAGTTGACTTGGAAGTGTCCCTCAGTTCCTCAAACAGTAATTCGTCAGTGTCAGCATCCTGGCTGGGAGGTCTATAGGAGACTCCCACAATGACATCCACATTATTTGTTTGCCCCTTGATTCTTACTCAGAGGCTCTCAATGGTGCCAGTGCCAACTGTGAGCTCCATACATTCTAACCTTCTGTTACATACAGTCCCCCCCCTCCCCCTCTTCTGCCCTGCCTGTCTCTCCTGAAGAGCCTCCAACAGGGCACTCCAGCCACAGGTCTCATCCCACCAGGTTTCACTTACACCAGTAATGTCAAAACTCTGGGACCGGGCCAAAGCTTTGAACTCCTCTTGTTTGTTCCTCATGCTGCCTGCTTTGGTGTTCACACATTTCAGGAGTGGTACATTGTAGCTAACACCTTGTGAAGCAGATTGAGGGATCCCATGGAACCCTCAAGTGCTCCTTTCCTCGAATTTTGGCACACCATCCCATCTCTCATCACCAGCCTGGTTTTGTCCCTTTCCCAGTTCCAAGCTAGTTTAAAGCTCTGTCAATGAGCCCCACTACCTCTGGCACTAAAACTCATTTTCCCCTCTGAGGTAGGTGCATCCCATCAGGTGTCAGTAGACAGGTGTTGAGTAGATCATCCCATGGTCAAAAAATCCAAAATTTTTCCTGAGCACACCAACTTGGAGCCACTCATGGACCTGATTGATCTGCCTGTTCTTACCAGTATTATTCCTTGTTTCCAGAAGGATTGAGGAAATCACTACTGTGCTCCTGATCCCTCTACTAATCATCCCAGGGGCCTGAAGTCTATTTTGATTGTCCTTGGACTTGTCCTTGTTATTTTGTCATTGCCAGTTTAAACAACCAGTAATGGATAGTAATCAGAGGACCTTATTAGGCTCAAGAGTTTTCTAGTCCCTTATTCAAGCCCCTGGGAGACAGTAGGCACAGGGGACTAAGACCATTGTTTCTGTATTTTCAATTTCTAGGTAAATGCCATCAACCCTGTCGAAATGGAGGCAAATGTACTGGTAGGAATAAATGCAAGTGTTCCAAAGGCTACCAGGGAGACCTGTGTTCAAAGCGTAAGTACCAAAGCCACTCCATCAGTCCATGTCGTGGGAGCATCGATCTGGCTGTACAGTATCTGTGTACATAACATCAGCACTAATTATTTGTTGTCAAAGTATTTCAAGTTATTTAACTTTCTTGACATATAGCATACACCAGACTTAAGGGAATTATGGAACCGGAAACATTTTTTTTGCTAAAGTCTCCTCACAGTATTTTCTATACTCTGAGTTTCTATCAATGTGTCAGCTGAGCAACAGTAGTTTAGTAATAGAGAAATGCTCAATAAAATGTCAGTACTTCGCCACGTTAAAGTCCAACAGGAACATGTTGTGCGAGGAGTGCTGTGGGCTGCCCTCTTCTCACTGGTTGTGGTGCGTGCTCAGCTCTGCTGTTCGATCTGATTCTTTCTGCCAGAGGCTGAGCCAGACCTTGCAGGTAAAGGGGGAGCTTGAGGATTATTTCAGGGCTCTGCACGCACGAAGTGCAAAGGCACAGATGTATTATGAGAGCCCCAGCCTGTGCCAGAACCAACCCATCATGTGGAACAGCAGGGAAAGTAAATGTGTGACTCTGTCGCTGGATGAAATGTCAAGAGGTCAGGCATATGTGCTTGCTTTTTTACAGCTGTCTGTGAACCTGGCTGTGGCCTGTACGGCACCTGTGCGGAGCCCAACAAATGCCAGTGCAAAGAAGGCTGGCATGGGAGACATTGCAATAAAAGTAAGTGAGAAACAAACCTCAGAGTCATATCCGAGGTCTTACGCACCTGATGATGAGCCTTTCCAGCATTAGTAATGATACCATGCTCCATTTCTTTCTAATCCTTAATCCAAACAGTGAAACAAAGATTTTCAGTACTTCATAATTTTAACTGCTTAAAAAAATACTTAGAATCATTTGAAACTATTTTACCAAGATCTATCTTGTATTAGAAATTCCAGAATCTGGTATCGATCAGATTTCTAGTTGACCTTACCTGTCTTTCACCCATAGTATGGAAGGGATACAAGTCCTTCAGTACTCCTCAGTGATCAGCTGGCTTTAAAACTGGGAAGGCATTTTTAAAAATAAAACTCGGTCAGGTTTTAAAAATTATTAAAACTCAAAAAAAATTGAAATGGCCTTTAGAAACTTTGGGGAAGACTTGAAGACTTACACAAGATCTGTTCTTTAGCAACTTTGTAGTTTTTTCCTCCTCTTCCCACCCCTGCGTACAAAATATATTATCCCAATATACTGTCCCAATATTACCCCAATATTTTATCCGTAGCATACAAAATATATTGTCCCAAAGCAAACTTGAAGTCCTTAAAATGAATTTCTGTTGTATTTATTGGTCCATTTGCCACCTGTTGTAGCAGCTGATCATTTTACTGGGTTTAAAATGGTACTGTAAAATTATTTGAAATACAATTGGATATATCCAGTAAGAAAGAACTTCAGATTTAATTTTATGTTTCATGTTCCACAGTGCTGTAACAGCAGATCTTCAATATATAATATACTTCATATACTCCCATGAGGTATTAATGTTTATTACTGTTAGCTACCAGTTCACATTTAGTGTTTTAAGTGTCGATAATAAAAAATCTGAAAAATTGTGCAAAATTTTACGTTGCAGCCTCAACCAAATGTTTGTTTTTCTTAAAAGCTGCTGATGCCCGTGAATTGTATTACATCAAAATGTATTACAATAAATATAGTCTTTTTGTTAAAAACTGAGTATTACCTAACTAAAATGGATTTTGCTGTGAAAATGAGGTTTGAGGAGTCCACTTTGTTGTTAACTAGTGGATTTGTGTTTTAATTATTCATGTTATTCTCTGAAGGAGAAATGCCGTAAGTTATGGCTAGAAGAAAGATACCTGGAAATGAACCAATACGAACGGCAATTCATAAGTTCAGTATGAACTTTTTCTTCCTGTCCTACTCTTCTTATAAATAACTCAGATAACAAGTGAAAAAACCCACATTCTATAAGTGACCGTCCCAAAAGAAGTAGTTACCTGTACACCAAAACCAAAGCTCATCCCCACCTTGTGATGAGAACTAAATAGTCGCACGTTATTGTCAGCTCCAAGGTTTTGCATCCTTCATTATTTGGAGTTTGGGTACAGTCCTGCTGTGTTTAGTATTGCAAAACTCTCTTTGTATTCAGCAAAGAAACTGTGAATAGGACATTTAGGTAAAATTCATCCCCCTTTTAAGTGTCTGTGTAGGGCTTCAACTGCATATACATGTGCATGCACTGCAGTTGACTCCTTTGAACTGAAACCAAACATCTCCCAATCTTGAAAGGAGATTTATCATTAATTTGAGAGACTTGTTTCATATTCCATCAAATTAATGGCTCCTCTGTAAAGCTGTTATCTTAAAAAGGCGTGGTTAAAAAACTGAAAGAGGGACTCAGGTTTTCGAAGTCATTTCCATGAGCTTTAAGTAATGAGATGGATAAATGAACCTGTAAAGAATTACAGCATAATACTTTGGATTCCATTTTTATTGTTCGCTTTCATTTTCCACAACAAAGCAGCTCTGAGCCTGTTTCAGACTGCTTTTTTTCCTCCAAGGTGTTTATGGTCACTGCTGTTCTTTCTCTTTGCATTCAGCCATAAAACAAAGTCCAGCTCAGACAGCTGGTGCGGATTTTCCCCAGGGAGCCTGTTGCTGGCAGATCATCGTGGCTGTCACCCACCTTGCATAGGCAGTGCACATGTGAACCCAGGGTGGAGTGACAGCCTGGGTGTGCTGATGGTCTGCTGGGCTCCCTGGCCAGGTGAGAGCATCTTTCTCTCTGGCAGAACCTCATTCATCCCAGGGGGTAACAGAGAGGTGTGAGTGCTTGTATAAGGCGTAGCAAAATCCTTCGTTCAAATGTGGGAGGCAGTTTCCACTTGGAATATTAGCTGTGGATCACAAGCCCACTTCTGTGGATTCTTTTTTCTTGAACTGGATAATTTTCCAGGGTACGGAGGCAGCGGTTTGAGCGCCCTGAGGCCAGCAGGCAGCAAGCACAGGCAGCACACGCCTTCACCGAAAAGGGCTGAGGAGAGACATGTTCCACCCGAATCCAATTATATCTGGTGAACTCCAACATCTGAAATGGTTTGTGTTACACAAAGTGCATAGCCTTCATTAACCTCTCATGAGTTGAATGTTAAAATGCTGTTCATTACAGTTAAGATTACCGGCTGGAATTTTATTAGCTGCATTATAAACCACTGAGCTGACACTTACTATTCCTTTTAAGTTTTATGAATACTTCTGTAGCATGATTATATAGGCTCCTTCTTTCAGTGCTTTGGATGGTGTTTTGTACTACATTTAAACTTCCTTTTTGTGATTATTATATAACTGCAAAAATTCTCCAAAATTTAAGTAACAATTTTCAAGCAGAAAACCTTGTAGATGCTAACTTGAAGAATTTCGATGGCTACAGATTTAATTTGCTCAAGATAAAAGAAAGGTGCATGTTACAAATTTTTACAAATTGTGTATTTAGACTTTTCCCTAAGAAAAACAAATAAATAGATAAGTTGCCTAATTTAAAAACTGAATAACTCAATTCAATGTTGTTTTTGGCCTTAGAGTTTTGTGAAGTACTGTGTATTAAAAATACACTGTAGTGGTGCCGTTTAACCAACGTAATATATTGTAAGCAAAGTAGAACTGTAATGTATGAACTTTCTGCATCAGCTTGAAGCAATATAATATATTGTAAACAAAATAGCTTTTATGTAATAAACTTTTTATACTGGTGGTTATATATAAAATAAAGATGCTGCTTTAGTTTTTCGAGTAGTGCTCTGTGTGGCCTACTGCAGTCTCATCAGCACTGGGTTGGGACGATGGCTTTTCTAGAGCACCCTCATCAAACAGTGGGACTGTGGGGTTGGTTTCCCTGTCTCTGCTTTTACCCTCTCAGCTCTTAAAAATACTTCAGAAGAGCGACTTCTTCTTATGCCTTTGCCAAGGAGAGGGTAGCACTGAAGGCCAGGTGTGTCTCTCCCTGTCCTTACCATCCATCACATCTTCCTTTTATCCTGGCACTACCAGTCAGCCATGCCAAGCTGGTGTGACCTGTTCATGATGCCTCAGGTACTCGGGATATTCTCAGAGCCTCTGTCCAAGCAGGCAACAGTCCAGCCCTGGCTGTGTTTTCCATTCAAGGGTGATGCTCCCATGTTGTGTTGTGATTTGACTATATAGAAGGTTTGGGTGCTGCCTGTTGCAACAGTTGAGGGCCACACAGTTTCTGATGTGACATGGCTTGGAAGCAAGAAATATGGTTTCTGTTTGCACTGAAGAACAATAAATATACAACAGATTGTTACAGACTCTTGCTATACTATAGTTCTGGCAACCTTATTATCTGGGAGATAATAAATAAATAACACATAATTGTAAGGATAAAATTAGTGAGAAGTTTTGAGTGACAAAGTCCAGTGTATTAAACTGACATTCCTGGTCTATTTAGTCAATGGACCCTTAAGCTAAGACTTGTTTAGGTCAGAGAGGGGAGGGCAGCTCTCTAAGGGCCCATTATTTGTTGTCCTTTGTGCAGTGGGACTGTGGATACTGCCCAGCAATCCTGATCCGACAGGAGACAGACCCCCATCCCCACCCATGTCTACAGCCTTCCGGGTCTGTTGTCGGGAGAAACGCAACTGGGGAAGGAGGAGCAGGGCCAGGCCATCCCGACTGCACCCAGGGCAGTAACGAGAAACAGCTTGAACAGGGTGGTTTGTTCCCTGTCCTGATACCCTTCTCTGGCATGATGGAAGTAAAAGAGCTCAAGCTTGCTGAAGGAGGAGCTTGCTTAACATGGATGTGTAACACCTATGGCTGGTGGGCTCCAAAGTGACGGTTCCCAGCCCTCAGGTTTGCGTCTCCCAGGGCACCCCTGGCACCTCTCTGACCAGCCAAGGGCCTGTAAGGAGCCTGGGACATGGGACCCTTGAGTGGCAAATACCAACTGCTGGTGGGAAAAGTGGGGCTTTTCCATTTACTGGGGCCAGCAAGGGGAGCTGTGGGCAGGGAAGGTGCTCAGCCTTTGCCCACAGTTGGTGCTGTCCAAAAAGCACCCTCTTTGCATATAAAATGGATAGAAAACAGGCAGCGCAGAAGAAAACACATGGGTGATGAAAGCCTAGGGAGAGATGTTGATGAAGGAAACGTTTTTTTTTTATTTTTCTTAAAAGTGATGAAATAAGGAAATTAATATTGGGCTGAGATTAAATGTGTGTCTTCTCTGTATCTCCAGGGATGCCCCAGCAGCTGTGTACAAGCACAGATAGCACATTTGCTAGCTTTTTGCTCTTTCTTTTGCTCTTTTTGACTCGGGTGACTGGTCACATGCTACAGTAAAAACCACAGAAATTTCTTGCTTAAAATTCCTTAGATATTTTGGCTGAACTTTTTCTGCTCCTGTAAATTTCTTAGAAAGTACTTCCTTAAAAATGGCAAATGTATTCTTTTATATGGAGTAAATTTTTTGGTAGCGTTCCAAAGACACTAAATGCTGCTGTTTTGTTTTCGCAGTTTCAACACTGATTTTTGTAAATAACATCAATCATGAGAAGTGTCAGAAAAGTGAACACCATAACACAACTCTGCTTCTTAAACAGCATCAGCTTTCTACATGCAAAATTTCCTCTGCTTTGCCAGTGTAAGCACAAAGGCTCCTGTGTAGAGGCAGTCCTTGATGTCAGAGAAGTTTTAAGTCAAAGTCCATGATATCTGACAGTGCTAAAGGAAAATATTAATTCTCCAGAAAAAGTCCAGTAGAAAGTTGGAAGCAATTTTGCCATTAGAAAATAAGCTACAGAATTTATCACACTCTCTCACTGGACAGGACATACACGTTAAAAAACCCCAAAACTATATACCAGAGATGAAAATTATTCCAAGAAAAATAACAAGAAAAGTTAAACTACCAATCCACTATAATAGGTCAGACAGAAACTGCCTTTTCAACAGTATTTGAAGAGTTTGTCTTTAACTAGAGTGAGATGCCAAACACTGCATTTGTGAGCAGCAGCTGTAAGGTGATCAAAATGAGTAAAATGTGTAAAATTACTATAGCACTACCCAAGAAATCCCAATTCAAGCAACTGACAAGATTACAGCTTTACAATGTTCTTCTAATAGTGTTTTTTTGTACGGCTGCCATTAGTGAACTGAGGCACGTGCCTTTTTTTATTTTTTTTTGGCAATTTGAATTTTAGGTTGTAATCCCTTTGGCTCTGTCTGTGCTTCTTCACTTGACTGTTTCAAAGCTGGAGACAATTTTGTCTTTCTTTTGTTAGTGCTATGCATGAATTAGCAGCCTGACTTGGTTACAACCTGCAAAGCAGAGGTAGAAGGGGGGTAGCAGGGACAGCACCACTGCACACACTGGGTGCAGCTCATGGGGTCTTTCTGACCAGGAGGCAGCACTGGCTGCTGGGACTCAGCGCTCTTTTCCCATGTGGTGTGAATGCATGCCCCTTCTGTTCTTCCAGCTTCAGCTGCATTTCAAGGAATATTAAGGAAAAAAATGATAAAAAAAAATCAGAGTTGTTCCAGATGACTCGCTGCCTGTAAGATTGAAACTCCAAACGCCAGGCTCAAAGATTTGGCCATTAATTCAAAAATGGCAGCTTTGCTTCTGCTGGACAGATTTGTTACCTTTCCCTTCCTTTCACTTCTCTACATCACCTGTTCCGCTAAGATTGCCTACTACAGAAAAACATTTCTGCTTGTAGATACTAAGGGTGGCAGCAGCAGAGTGGGAGCTGCCTGAAATTATGTCAGGATTCTTCTGGTGCCTGCGCTGCCCACAGCACTGCATTGAGGCAGGGAGAGGTGGCAGATGTGTTCACAGAATATTCTGAGTTGTAAAGTACCCACAAGGATCAACAAGTCCACCTCTTAAGTGAATGGCCAATACAAGGATCAAATCCACAACCTTGGCTTTATTAGCACCATGCTTTAACCAACTGAGCTAATCTCAGGGTGGTTTTGAGGGATGTTGAGGCATCGCGCATGGCCACAGCTTCATGGCAGCTCCAAGTCTTGCAGTCATTTCAGCTGAAGCCTAGAGAAACTGCATCAGCCAAAAGTGCTCTCATCCATAGCAGGGATTTAATCCTACTAAATCCCACAGATCTTGCAGTGTGAATATGGCTTTATGTTCAGTGAAGTGGCAAGGTGCTATAATTAGCCAGGGCATAGCCAAACCTTAAGATCATGATTAAATCAGTGACACCCTCTCCAGCCCTAAAATGAACCAGCAAGATTTGCTCACATGATGCTATAAAAGCATCTAATGAAAAAAAAAATCAAGTGAAATGAGTCCCAGTTGTTTGTTTTTTTTTTCTTCCAGCTCTCTGATGGGATGGCTACAGAGCTACAGACCAGTCACCCAGCTGGTGCTCCTGGGGCACAGCTGACTGCACACTCCTTGGTGCTGGTTGGAGGCAGCAGCCAGGTCCAGCCAAGCAAGTTCACCCACACTTAGCAACAGTGCAAAGCTGAGCTGGGCACAGAACAAATGAGTTTGGAAAAGGCATGCATGCAGATCTGAGAAGATTTATTGCTTATATCTGTGGGTCTTGAAAGTTCACAACATTCAGACAATATTAATTTAAGTGGACCATCACAATTTCAAGTTAAACAAAAATCTGCTGTATTTTTTGGCTTAGAGCAACTTATTCTATTATTCATACTAGTTACAGAAATTGCATTTTAATCCCTTTCCACGTAGCCCATCAGAAGACAGGAACAGCTTCATTGCACAAATCTTTCCATGGAAATGTGAATTTTTCAGAGGATTTAACACACATACCCTCTCTGGTCAAGCCACAGCTCATGAGTAGTTCAGGTGCTTACAAGGGACATCCTCACAGGTCCTTTCTAACACTTTCTTTCCTGGTATATCCTTGAGGGATCTTACGGCTGGGGAGGGAGGAGAGGCCAGTCTGTGCTTTAAGCACATATTTTGCAAAGGGATCTCTCTCCTCCACACAGTCTACAGGGATAAGCTTAAATGTCAGGCACACATGGTGACCAGCTGCATCTGGGCACATGTGCCCCAAAAGAACAGAGAAACTGAAATACAGTGCTGGCTTCAGTGTCTGGCCTTGGTGGTGCTACCTGGGGACAGCCTGGGCAGAGGAGCAGGCTGCCCAGTATGGCAGCGAATGAGGCCTCACAGTACCCAAAAAGAGAAATGGAAGACAAACACCTCTCGGTGTTTGTGATGAAAAGCTTGCTTTTCTTTAGAACCATTTAAATATTTGTCAGGGTGTCTAAATCAAAAACCTAAATGTCTCAAGAGAAGGAGAAAGGTCTGTGCTCAAGAGAAGCTGTGCTTCCAAGACAGATTTCAGCTATTTGAAGTCCAAGCAGATTTTATTGGGTGAACAAGGTACTACTTGAACTTGCAGTGGCACCGTTCATGTTGCCTGTTGACTGAATGCACCTCACTGTGGCTGAAAAGCAGAACAGGAAACCGGTGTGTCATGCTAACATCAGATCGAGTTTGTACAGCAGCTCTAAACCCACTCATCACAGCGAGGAGTTTTCAGATCCCTTCCCTCTGGGACCCTGTTTATATAGATTGTACAAATAATGGACATTAGAGGGGACCAGCACACTGATCGCTTGTACTGAAGATCTACTTGACTGGAAAATGCAGGTTAATGTTTTCTCGTACCACTGGGTATTGAAAAGGATGTATTTGACTTAGGTCACACCCCTGTCTTTGCCTCTTACTGCTCTGGCCAATGTGGCATCATATCAGCCTGCAGGATCTGTGCATCTTGAATGAGTGTTTTTTAATACATCTCACCCATTGCAACTGCAAGATTAAGGACACAGATCCAAAGTCACTGCACAGAGGCACCACTCTTCCCCAGACTCCTTCTAGCCATGCTTGCTCTTCACCCGCAGACCCCCTGCTTTTGGGGTGTCATCTTTGGCTTGCAAGGAAGGTGCTCCTACCCATACTCCTGCCAATCCTATGTCCTGGGTTACAATTTTTACATGTAAATCCTTGCATTGGAAGAACATCATTTGCATTTTAAAGTCAAACACTCAGAGCAGCCAGAGCCAACTGGCTCCGTAAATCCTACACAGTGCCCCAGTGTTGTCACTACTATACAAGGACCCATGTGTCCCTGAAGGCTGTCAGCTTCTGCCTGTGTACACCATGACAGAGTAGCTCCTCAGGCCTCTCCATGGTCTTCAACCTCCATAGACTTTCCTGCATTCTGTCCACACTCCCTCCTCTGCCATGTTCACCACTACTGTGGGACAACCAAACACAAATTCTTTATCTCCTTCCATATTCCCCATCAGTTTCATGAGAATCATCTCGTTAAACTGATCGGGGTCTAGAAAAAAAATTAAGGACATTGTTGAGTGCCCAACAGTTCATTATTGCTGATTTATGATCCACAACAGTACACCCAGTTTCTTCCTTTCACTTCCTATTTCCTAGTTGCCATTCCATTTCATTACAGTTCTTGCTACCAGCAGTTCCAATAAAAGTCCAAAACTTGCTCATCACACACAAAGTGCTTGGTGTGCTGGTCCTAGGCCAGTACACATCCCAGTACACATCCCTTAATCATATACATCCCTTAATCAGCGTGGCCCAGTTGTACTGCATCCTACCTGCCCAGAGGTCCCAGTGAGCCTCACACCTAGGCAAGGACCACTGGAACTCCACAAATTCTCCAGCAGGCAGTACTTGGAGAGGCCACCCCACAGGGTTTATACCTCATGCATCATGTTTCTCTGTTACCCATCATCTCTAGCTTGCAGCAGCCTTGCCCAAATAGACCCCGCCATGACCCTGGACTGGCATTTTCCCCAGTCCTCCTATTACTAATTGCCAGACTTTGTTGGACAGACTTGGCTACTATGGGAGCTTCTTGTGGGCTGGAGTCTGGCTTGCTTGAAATTAGGCTAATCCTGCTGAATGTCAAAGTGCTCAGTTAAGGTCACAGCTGTTTTCAGTATACACAACTCCACCCTTCAGCAAGGGGTGGCCACTGTGGGTATCACCTCTCCCTTGGTCTATCTGGAATGTAATTGCCACACCTATGCATCTCCCAGATGATGTCACTTTTAAAAAAGTTGAGTGAATGTTCACCACAATCCAATTTTTAAACCACTTTTTTATGTAAACAAGTAAAGATTTTTCCCTTTTTACAGCCACAATAAAGAGGGTATTTTCTGAACCAGAAACTTGGAATTGACTGTGCTGCTTCACTGTATTTTTCATTGTATTTATCACATGTAAGACTGATTCAGTAGTACTGGTTCAACCTCCAAGGCTTATTCCTAAAAGGAATCAACAGTGTTTGAAATGCAATTGAAATGCTGCACTAGTCTGACACTTTAGGGGTCCTGAGTGCTTTAAATGTCACAAGCTACAGCAATCCACTCAAAAATGAGGTGTGAGGGATTTCCAGGGAAAGGTAGGCTTGGGGTTTTTATTCATTTCTGTGTGGCTTTTATATCAGTGAGAGTAGGAACTTCCCAAAGACCAGAGGAGCTGGTGTTAGTTGGTGTTAGAGAGTGGGCAGCAACCCCAGGTGGGGTGGGCACACTGACCCTCTGGAAGCAAATGCATTTTTGTTGAATTATGGGATCACCATAAGCCCTGCAGGTCTCTGTAGCTGTTCCTGAATATCTTAACGCAGAATGGTTTAGGTTGGAAAGGACCTTAAAGATCATCGAGTTCCAACTCCCCCTGCCATGGGCAGGGACATCATCCACTAGACCAGGTTTCTCAAAGCCCCATCCAACCTGCCTTTAAACACTTCCAGGGATGGGGCATCCACAGCTTCTCTGGGCAACCTCCTCCAATGCCTCACCACCTCACAGTAAAGAATTTCTTCCTTATATCTGATCTAAACCTACCCTCTTTCATTTTAAAACCACCGTCCCTTGTCCTGTAATGGCAGGACCTGGTAAAAACATTTTCTGTCTTTTTTATAAGCCCAGTTTATATATGGAAAGGCTGCAATAAGGTCTCCTTGGAGTCTTCTGCAGGCTAACTCCAGCTCTCCCAGCCTTTCATCAAGTATTTGATTTAGGCTTTTTCCCTGTACTACTGCTTCCTTTTTTGGTTTGAGTTAAAACTCAGTAATGTCAAATAAACATACAAACAAATAGTCAAATAGACCCCAAGTAACTGAAAATCCACAAGAATTGCATTTGTTCAGAATTTGCCACTTCTGGTCTTTTTGGAGGAGCCATTCAATCTACTGTTTAACTCTGCACTTGTCCCTGGCACCACAATAGTACCGCAATGTTTTTGAGCACTTTGTGGGCCACTCACAAACAATAGGAACAGCTACCATGTGGCCAGCAGAATACCTTGGCTGTGATGTTTCCTTGGGGATTTAGGGGACAGTAAGAAAATTGTTGATTAATATTTCAACTGAAATAAGTTTTGATTACTCAGGTAGGTCTGTTCTGCTTGAAAGAGGACAGTCTTCTCTGAAGTGACATGAACACTTAGGTGAAAAAAGTGAGCTGTGAGCTGTGAAGTACAGAAGGTACCTGGAAAATCCATGAGGGCAGTTAAGTATCTAGATTCCTGATCATTTTTGAAGTGGATTCAACATATCCTCATGCAACAGCTCTGACTACACTGCAATACTCTCATATCCATCACAAAGGTTGTTCTGGAAGAGTTTAAGATAAAAGAAAAAGATCTACTGATCTGCTCGGTGGGAAGAGGAATGCAAAATCCCATGTTTCCTTCTGCTTCCTTTCCTAGCAAAACCCATTCCTTTTATATGTGTCCCCTTCTGCAGTCCAGAAAATAGAGAGGGAATAATTACACGGGGGAAAAGTGGCTAATTGGGAAGTATGCTTTATGTGGTACCCAGCACAATAAATAAGGTCCCGAAAAGACAAGCCAATGAATGTCCCTTTGAACTTGGTGTTGGGTGGGAAAGAATCTTTTAAAAACCTGGCAAGCAATTAATAGCAATTATAACCTAATCTGTTATTACTGCCACCTTCCTATCCATTGTGTAACACTGAGGTTTTCCTCTCTTATCAGCAGACACTGCTATTTCATATCTCTGAAGTTGTTATTAGAGACAAATGATTTTGCTGTGAAACTCAAGTGCAACTATAAAGCTGCTGTCTGACTACTTTGGATCTGAAAACACAGCTACATGGCACTAACTTAGCTTGGTTTTTTTACAGGATGTATTTGGAGCCTAGAAGTAACTTCTTCCGAATGTGTGGAGGTTTATTTGATTTTCAGGCCATTCTGGGTCAGCTGTGTCAGCCAAGCCCTGGCGACTGTCTCAGACTCAGAGCCATCTCAAGGTTTTCTCAGTTTAGCAGAGCTCTCCCATCTGAGTTACCCTTCAAAGTACAGAGGGGCGCAGCAATGAGAAGCTGATAGTGTCTTTCTTCCCTTTCTGACAGTACTGAATCATTGCTCACATGAAAGGGCAAGAGAGGACCTTGCAGTCAGGTTGATGTAATTATCTATGACAGAATTAAAGATCTTGTTATTAAGAAGGTGTAGCACTAGTTCCTGGGGAAAAAAAGTTTTGGTTCCTACCATACTGTGGTCACCTAAGCTTTGGTCTAATAGCTTGGTCTGGTCTTAAACATATAAAATGGTGAATAACCCCACAACCGAGGCCAAATCCTAATGCAAGTGTTGCATTTCTGAGTGCCTCTACAGTTTTACTCCAGAGGTGGAGGAACCTGAGTAATGACTGAAGTCACAGCAAGGTGCTGTTCATACACTGCTGTTTGGTCGTATGTTATGAATTCAGCTAGTGACAAAGCAAGGAACTTAAGGCCATGTCAAATGTATAATTTGAGAAGAGCAGTAGCTTTTTGTTTCCTTCCTTGCTCATGAAGTACATTTTTCACTGTCCCATGGCAATCGTTTCTCTTCAGCCTGTTGCTAGTTGAGAATTGGGAATTTAAAAAGCTATTGTGAAGTTCTGAGAAACACTTCAAAAATTCACACCATTTGAAGAACAGAAACGGAGAAGAGTTCATAAGAAGGGCACAGAGCAGCAGCATGCCTGTGACGCAAGCCTTTGTAGAAGCAACTACTTGCAAAAGCCCCACAGCAGAATGAATGTCTCAGTATATTTCAAATGATGTGTTTTTACGGATACAGTCACAGCTGTGTGGCCTTTGCTTTTCTGAGTACCAAGTGTGGGTCACAGGGGGTTACGTGATTGCTCCTGTGTATCTTGGCACGTTGGGTTTTGTAGTCCTGGCCCAACTCCATCCTGGACAAGTGTTGCCTTCATTTGCTGGCAGATCGTTTAAGGGATCGTTTTGTGCGGGTGACAGCTGAAAGGCATTAAATTGTACAGTAAATCATTTAACTGGAGCCTAGAATGTGTGAACACTGAACCACAAGCTCTGACAGAAGAAAATCAGAATTTATTTTGTGTTTTGAACAGTTTTAACATTAATGGC
The DNA here is from genome assembly GCA_013399855.1 of Oxyruncus cristatus. Classification (NCBI taxonomy): domain Eukaryota; kingdom Metazoa; phylum Chordata; class Aves; order Passeriformes; family Cotingidae; genus Oxyruncus; species Oxyruncus cristatus. The sequence goes on from VXAY01001701.1 coordinate 273,461, forward strand.
CCAGTTTAACCACATATAATAAGCATAATCTGTTCAGTTTTCAGCAAGGTCTTCAACTGGATATTGTATACCTCTGGGGTGGTTTTCTTTAATTATTTGAGGTTTCTCTCTTGGGAATTTTGCTGTTAAAATGCATTTTATTCTCTTGAAAGGTGACAGGATGCTAGATGAGGAAGACAAAATCTGTCCACACCACAGTTCATCAGGGGCAGTAGCAAATCTCGCACACTTCCCCTGATTTCACCATGAAGGAGCAAATGGTGAAGAAAGATGATCTGGGATGAACAGCAAAAAAACCAAGGACACTTTTCACTCTCATCCTTGAATTTTTCATATCTTGGGGAGGGTCTGATTTTTCTTCTGGGTTTCAAGAACTGCTTCCTCTTGACAGTTTTATTTAAATAAAAATACATTCTTGCAGGGGAAAAAAAGCTGTGTTCAACAAGTCAGAATTTTCTACAAGAGCTATTTCATCAAGAACTCCCAAGTCACTCTACTCAGGAAGTATACTCATCCAACATCCAGTCAGTTTGGCTTAGTATAAACTCAAAAATGTAAGCCATATTCTGAAGTCAAAGGGACTAAGCCAAGGAGAAGAACAGAGGCTGAAGGAAAGAGAGCTCTGGGTCAGCAGAAGACAGCTGTTAAAGGGAGACCAGCTGCGGCCATCCTGGGAGCTGAGAGCAGATGCTGCTCCTAGAAGGAGGGACAAAAGGCACTTACGGGTTTGACCCTGGCACTGAAACACCAAGTTGTTATTATATCCACTAGCAGCTTTGCACCAAAATTCAGCCCAGCTTTTTATTTGCAGAGTCATCAGAGAGAAAGCCTGGTTTTGAGGGGACATCAGGGTGTTGCAGCCAGCCTAGGGCTTGGAAAGAGGTGATGGCATTGAGGCTGGAGTACCCAGCCCCCCACTTACCTGTCAAGCTGGACTCCCCAGGACCTCCTGCTGCAGGAGGAGTTACTGCAGTCACAAATGACTGGTGCTATGCAAAGGTATCACTTTCTGTCCAGGAAGGGTGCTCACAGCCACCAGGCTGCCTATCTCCTCCTCTGGCCTTTCTCTCTGCAGACAACCCTCCTTTTCTTGTCTACAGCTTCTGAGTAGGCAGAGCCTGTTCACAGTCACCAGGCTACCAAACCTCAAGGCTTAGCAACAATTGGAACCAACTCGTAAACTACAATAAAACCCACAGAAACCATACATCCCCAAGGCATCATCTGAGGAAAGAGTCTCATGGACACGACTGTGCCAACATGACCCTGCTCCAGCAACACTCAGTCTCTGCCATCACCCTCACCTTCTCCACTTTCATCTTGCAGATGGACTCATTAGTACAGCACAGTAAGCAGGGATCTCAGTTCCACATAAGCATTCATTTCAGCAGAGACAGGGCATATGTATCGCTGTTGTTCCTTCCAGTAGCTACCCTCCAACAAACAAATAGTCCCACTGTGCTCCCAATGCTCACTGACCCTGCCACCACCCTGCTGGGCTCTCCAGCTGCCCCCACCCCTACGAAAGATGCTCCAAGTGCATTGGAGAGCAGGAGAGCAGAAGGACTCTCTGGATGTGCATCTTTGGTCTTGCAAGGCTCTGCCAAGCTGCCCCACCACCACTCATAACTCTCACAATGGTGTAGTTTCAGCCTTTTTAACTTCCAGCAGTTTGGATGCCTCCTGTGTTTGAAGCTGTTGGAACCACATCAAACAGCCACGAGCAAAGAATGCTGTTGAAGGATTTATTCAGCCTGGATATGAGTGCTGCTGATGGGAGAGAGGGGAACAACAAAGATTTCTCAGCCGCCATTGTGATCTACCCATTTAAAAATATATTAAAAAAAAAAAAGAGAAAGAAACCTTCCATTTCCTATCAACACCATTTGGCTGAGCATTTTACTGCAGACCCTGAGCTAGTTCCAAATTGCCTGGCTTACATAAATACCTCTACCCCCAGTGGGCCTTTGCAGAAGGAATAACATTTATAATTGAGTAGTAATTGACAATCATGAGATACAATACAGTTTTAAAAAACCAAGTGTCAGACTTTTGAATTGAAAACCTGCAAGTGGAAAATAAATCCCAAAACAATAGGTAGATTAAAACAGTACTGTAATTAAATTAGTTTCACACCAGAGAAGTAACCCATCTATGTTCAAATGGTAAAAAATTGTAACCTTTTCTACTCAGGGAAGCTGATTTTTAATAGCAATAATTTTCCTTAGTTCCTTTCTTTCTTTCCATATTTTATTCCAGATGCAGGGAAGAACATCAATATGTTTTCATCTTTATGTTATGCTGAGTGCATTCAAGGGAGAGCAAAAGCCCAGTCCACAGGCACATTTGCACTAACTAAATACACCTGTTTTAAAAACTCATTAAACCAGTGCAACTTTCCCTTGCCTCTTCTTATCTAACCCCAGTTACAGCTCTTGAAACTGTGCATTTCCATTGCCTTCTCATGCTGGTCTTTTAGAAGGACAGGAGCCATCCAGCGTGATCTGAACCCCTCTGTAAGGCTTTACGCAATCATTAGTACTGTCCCTGCTTTAGCACTGTGTCCTATTATCAGGTTTAAGCAACACGCAACTTTTTCCCTTCCCCCCTTTTATTATTGGCAGCTTTTTTGGCTGCCATTCCAATGGGTGCACCTAAAGGTAAGGTATAGAGAAAATGGAACCAGACTCTTCTGCAGGTTCACAGCAACACAGAAAGTATCAGCAGACATACGCCACAACAAGAGATATTCCAATAAAGTAAAAGGGGGGGAAAGGGAATTATCATGGGAATGATTGAACACTGGATCAGATGTTGAAGGAAGATGTGGACTCTTGATCCTTGCAGGCGTTTACCCTTGCCCAGACACAGCATTCTGTAGCCTCATGCAGCTCCCAGATGGCTCTGCTCTGAGCAGTGGTTTGGACCAGGTGATCTTCTGAGGGGACTCCCAACCTGAGTTCTGATTCTGTAATGGCCCTTATTGAAGACACACAGATACATATGTCTGGGATCTGTAATAAGGTCATGGACAGGTATGCACTGTACCTATGCTAGTTCCACATATCATGTGGAGATAGGTTTGAGACAACAGATAAAACCGTCTCTGTCAGACAAGTCTGACAGGAAAGCTTTCCTCAGACCTGTTTTGTTTTTTTAAAGATACATCACAGTTCAGTTCAATTCTTGGTGTACACAAGCGTGACCAATAGAGCTTAAACCAAAATGGTTTTTTCCATATCCCAGATGCCTAGAATTTGAAACAATGTAGTCCCTTGGATGTGCATATCCAAAAAACATGTTCTATTGGATACCTTCAGGTTTACAAACGGTATTGTAAGGCAAAATTTTGCTGTGATTTGCCTGCAACCACTCTGCAATAGTCAAAATCTCATCTTTAATGACATTGTTAATGTCCTGTTGCACACACAGCCATACTTTGCAAAGGCTGTAACCACTGGATATGTAGTTCCCTTGGGTTCTGTTGCCATCTTCCCTGCTGTTCAGTGTGTCAGAGCAGGAAAGAATTAAAGTGGTTGAAGACAAGACCAAGATGAGAAAGTAGAGCAAAAACAATTGCCTACCAAAATCTATAAGACTTAAATTTTGTTTAAAAAGGGGACCGATGAAATGAAAGATTGCTGACTTGGATTTTGTTGGGTTTTTTTTTCTCCTCAAAACAAACAAACAAAAATGTCCAAGCAGGACTGTCCTTAGAAGGGGAAAAACAGCAACAAATTAATGAGAAGACAGACAGGAACCTGAAATACAACTCCAAGACCTCCTGTCTTTCCCTCTGACCGGTGGCCACTTACCTCTCATGTCCCCACATAGCACACAAAGCAAATATCCTCTCCTTGAGGTGCTTTCCTTCCACCTGGTGAGAGCCACAGCACAAAAGTACCTAAGTTTCAGTTAGTATTTCATGCTAGTTTGGCAATACTAGCATAGCGGGGTTTGTATGTGTCGTATAAATACACTGGGAGAAAAACAGGCTGCATCACATTGCTTTTCTGCTAAAGTGCTGTAGATTCAGTTCATCCTACAAACGTGGCATTGTCTTCTAAAATTACATTACTAATTGCAGCTAATACACACAAGCACAGATGAATGCAACTTTGATCTGAGTAGCACCCCTACGCAATCCCTCTGGCATGCAAATGGCAATTACAAAACAGAGCTCAAATACAGCTTGAAAGCAAAGATGTAAGGCCAATTTATTCAGTGCCCCTAGACTAAACAAGGTCCTTATTCCAGTGCCAGATTATGATTGACCGAGATTTACTCACAAAACATTTCCCACTGAGAGTGTGCAACAAACTGCAATTATTACTAGTTGGGTTAGTTTAAAAGAAGAAAGAAAGAGAGAAAGAGAGAAAGAAAGAGAGGAGAGAGAGAAAGAAAGAAAGAGAAAGGAAGGAAGGAAGGAAAGAAAAAGAAAGAGAGAAAGAGAGAAGGAGAGAAAGGGAGAAAGGGAGAAAGGGAGGAAGGAAGGGAGGAAGGAAGGAGGGAAGGAAGAGAGGAAGGAAGG